>JAQGBW010002156.1:0-21150 GCA_034698625.1 Julus scanicus
GGGCCATTCAAAAATTATGTCACACCTAGGGGGGTGGGTTGTTTGTTTTTTGTGACAATTGTGACCAAGGGGTGGGGGTGGTTCGGTAATGTAACATCATACAATCAAAATTTATTTCAAACGGTAAAAAATATGCGGTAATTTTTTTAAAATATTTTTAACATTTGAAATTTTGAATTGCAGTCGGGGAAAAAAGATTTGGGTCCTGTAGTGACTTAAAACTTTCTTCCCGATTGCTACTCATCAGTCATCATAACAATATATTATTTAATATAATGTTATTAATATCAACATTGGGTTACTTTAATTTAAAAATAAAATTATAAAAGAATATAGAATTATTAATCAACGGGTTGTGACATCATTATGGATGGGGTGTAGTACAATTTGTGACAAAGGGGTGGGGTGTTTAAAAAGAGGCAAAAAAGTGTGACATAATTTATGGATCACCCTTAAGACCAATTTGACCTTAAATGGACGGCCCTTAAAACACTATTCATGAACTTTCTAAAATTTGCTTTTCATCAGGAAATCTTTAATTTACAGTACAACCTGTGCAAATGAATGAAATTCCATAAAGTAATAATGAATAATTTGAATAAGCATCTAGGATTGAAAAAAAGGGGCGATTCCCTATTAAGCAGCTGTATGTGCGCATCTCTCTTGTCTAAACGCATAACCTGTCTAAATTCATATTTTTCACCGGACAAGTTTACTGTATTTGGCATAAAACATACAAGAAGCAAATGTAAAACTAGCTATCAATATCAAAACTTGAAATTTGTGAAATATCTTTCAAGAAAATGTTGTTTTAATGTCTTAAGGTAGTAACTAGGAATATAAAAGTACTTACCATACAAATAAACAATGAGAAAAATTGGAAAATTTGATAAATTCTGACAGGGCGAGTTTGATAAATGACCATGTCTGTTTGACCCCAAGCGCCTTCAGCCGATGGCTACTTCAGAAAACTTGATTTTTGCAAATGCAACAGTAGGGGCCTCAAACTGAAATATTAGCAGAGTTGGAAATCTGGCAGCTGTCAGTGCTAATGTGGCTGAGAAATATGATGATTGCCATTCGATGGCCTGTTCATTTCATGCATTTTAACATTTGTTGAGCCGACGCCGGCGGCTGATCAAGTCTACGTTTAATTCTAATCAATGTGGACGATCTTCTTTGCTGGTGTACAAGTATTTTTAACCATATTTTTTTCTTTTTTTTTACCTAGGTGCTGTTGGTATCCAGCAGCCGAGCCCCCGATCGTTGGATCGTCCCTGGCGGTGGGTTGGAGCCAAACGAGGAGCCAAGTGTTGCTGCCATCCGTGAAGTCATGGAGGAGGCAGGAGTGAGAGGCAAACTTGGAAGATGCCTGGGAATCTTTGAGGTGAGCTTCAATGGAATGTAACAAGTGTGATGTGATGAACGACCTGGTTCGCAACCCACCGTTGACCGTTATCGATTTTTGTTACTAAATAAACGTGTTGGACTATTTCTGGAGGTGTTCATCTTGTTGTTCTGCAAACCCTCATTTATGCCTAGCTCCGGCTATGGATTGTTGGCTTGGAAGCCCTCCAGAATTTAACGATTAAATATTTATATTTTTGAGTAAACATGGCTTATATAGACATAAGCCTAGCTAGAACCTATTTCTGGTGGATCTGCCAAGAATAAATTTCCATTAAATTTTGCGAGTGCCATCAGTCGTACGGGCACGAGACATAGGCGCCTTTGACTGGAACACATTGTGTTACATGTAATTGCGTGTCATTCATCCAGAAGGCAGTGACATGTGATTATTTATTCAATGTTATGTGCCCCAGCTGCTGGGTGACTAATTGGGTTAGCCTACACATCTTTTTTTTCTGTTGATGTGATAGTAAACTTGCATTCTGACGTATTAAAGAGTATTTCAAAATATTCTTAAATAAGTTGTAGGTTGGCACTTTAAGAATCAGAACAGAGCTGGATTGGTGTTTTCGAACAGATTTTATCTGTTTGACGTATTCAAATTAATAGCATGTTTTAAAAATCAGTTTTTTTACACCTTCCGTTACTTCCGCGTGTCTATCATCAGTGACCAAATCAGTAATGGCAGGTCCGAGCTACTTGTTTTATTGACATTGACTTTTAAATAGCATTACAATATTTTGGCGAAACCGGTCATGACATGTTCGGTGATTTAACCAGCGTTTTCAGGCTTGTTGTCATTTGGGAGGAAAAGGGATCATGTGTGTGTTCTAAACTAAGTTTATATAATATACTTTCATTACGACTGAAAATTGTTTTACTTTGCAGAATTCTGAACGGAAGCACAGGACAGCTGTTTTTGTTTTAGTCGTAACAGAAGAGCTGGACGAATGGGAAGACTCTAAAAGTAAAGGTGAGTTAATGTTTGAAGTGATGCATCGGTTGCAATTCTGGCCATTAGGGTGTTCAAGTAACCATTGTCTGAAAATTGACTGCATCGGTAAATCAAGTTATGGTTGTGTTTGGTGTGAAACCAAATGGGGCATTCGGAAGGTCTTTATGTGCTAGGCCAGATGGAAATGTGGTACTACATGTAACTCACAGAATTAATGATGCGAGTCTTCACGGCCTATTGGTAAGTCCCTATTAAACCAATCGGTACGAAGGATGTAGGAAACTTATATCTTCATGTACGAGCAAAAGTTGAAATCTCACGGTCAAAAATTGAAATTTAAACAATTAAAAATGCTTACTTTAAGCTTTTGTAACTTTTAGCAGGCTTGCATCTTTGATATGGCAGTAACTAGGAAAAATCGAAATGCAGTTTAATAATATGAAGTAATAAGTGAGGATTCCGCAAACCCTGTCTTATGTAAAATTGTGTATCACCTTCTTGGTTTAGACTGTTGTAGGGTGTCGTAGAATTAGTGTAAATAGTGCATTTGCAACTTTAATTATTGACACATGGTTGCTAGCGACCTGGAAAATCAGGGAAAGTCAAGGAAATGATTAGTGGCCAGGGAAAGTCAGGGAATAGTGCACATTTCGATGATTTATCAGGGAAATTAGTACAGATGCAGTCTGGTAACACTGTACTATCTGTGGCTGCTTGTCTTGTGGTGACATCGAACTAAAATTAAGAATATGACAGAGGAAGAAATAGACCATGGATTACAGCAGCTGAAGAAGACAAAACGACAGTTGTAATTTGTGGAGAGGCCGATTTCTTCAAATTTAAAAAAATTGTTTGCAGCGTTCTTTTTTCTAAATTTTTTCATTAAAGATGTAAACTGGTTAAACCTTTATATATTAGGTTTTTTAGAAAAATGATAATTTTGATCTGGTAAAATGGCTAACTTTGGTCAGGGAAAAATGAAAGCATTGGCCAGGGAAAGTCAGGGAAATTAGATTGCTAATTTTGGTAGAAACCCTGTAACAGCAAAATTATAAATGCTATTATGGTTTCTCGTATATATATGCAATCTTGCATAGTACGAATGCATGGCAGCCGACGCGTTCGTGCTTGTCTCTCGATCCTAAGATGCGGGGTTCGCTCCCCGGCCGAGGTCGGTGAGAATTTTTACGGATGGGATAAATTCCCTAAGTGGCGGCTCTTTCGAATGAGAGCTTAAACCGAGGTTCGGTGTTGATTGTTGCGCGTTAAAGACCCCTCGAAAAGGGGGTGGAAGTCCCCCTTGAAGGCAAAATTCCCAGGTAGGTGATGAAGGCTCATTCCCTGGCATTGGTGTTTAGCCCTGGTGTTGCAGAAATAGGCCAACGCTAAAATCCAACAAACTCATGGCAGGAAATCTGGTTGAAACTTCCTTGGTGCTTTAGTTCATCTCACCAAGGCTGGGTGGGCAAACACTGCCATCATTTTGAAGATACAATCCTGCAAGCGATTTACGAAGGACCCGATAACATAATTACACTGGTTATATTTGCATTCTAATGGCCAAGAGTTAGTTTATGAAATTACTGTGATTGTTTTTTTTTTGTGTCTGCCATTTTATTTACATGTAGTTTTCTTTTTCTTTACAGATAATATTGACACTCATTTCATGCAGCCGTTATCATCAGCGTTACGTATTGGTAGTCATTTCTTTTCTTTTCCTCATTTTTCTTTGCAGGCCGTAAGCGCAAGTGGTTTACAATCGGGGAAGCCTTAGATCACCTGGCTGGTCATAAGCCAGTCCAGTGGGGTTATGTGAAGTTGCTCAGAAAGAACGACAAGGTGCCATAATAGAGTGTGAGGGGAAACTCTCACCCTGAGACTTTTTTCCCAATCGTATCTTGACCTACCTTCCGATATTTCACACATCTCGTCTGCTGGTTGGCATATCTTGTCTTTCCTCCGCTTCCTTTTTGTGCCCCATGAGGCGTGGGTGACGTCACCACAACGCACATGTGTTTGTTTCCAGAAGTTATTGCTTTCTTCCTCCGTTAACGTGTCCTAACCTTTGTTTAGAGCTGTGGTTTAATCAGTAATAGCATGTCGATAAAACGCCTGAAAACCGAATCTTGCCCATTTCTAGAAATCATAAACCATAACTGTACTCTGGCGAAGGCAGTGTGTTTGCACGGCATTGCGATGACGAACAAATGGCTCAACTCCTGAATTGCGTGTTAACTTTTTAGCCCTCGTTTTTCTACATGAACCATGCATATATACATGTATCGTATCGGCTCAAAACTTTTCATATTATTTTCGACAATTTATTCCTTTATGTCTCTATCGCCCGTATTCCAACATCATTCCGGAAAGCAGAATTTTGCCTCCTCCCCCAACCTGTGTCGTGTAAAGTATGGTGCAAGAGCGGCTTGTGATGTCAAATTTAGCATGCGAGCATCCGAACGTTTTACGGCTGGGAAGGTTCGGTAACTCGATCAATTTGTATATTTTACCCCGGCCGATTTGCCAAGATATTGCTTTGTTGTAGCTTGAAATGCAACAAGAGTTTGTACTCCTTGCGGTATCCGAAAGAGCAATGAAATGTTTCACCGCACCTTCACCCACGCTGATTTAAACCAACTGATTTACCTTTCTTTCCTTCTCTTTTTTTTTGTAATATATTGCATATATATTTGTACAAATACCCGTGATAATCGCACCGTAGCGAAGGGAAAAAAAAATTGTGTCGATGCCAAATATACATTCTTAGCTACATGCCGATCTGACCATTCAACGAGGCTCAGCCCCAGGAACAAAAACCTAGTAGCTAAAACATTTTTGCAAACGTAACTGATTTTTATATTTCGTCTTACTTGCTTACTGTGTCAAAATCTGTTAGGTGTCACACTCTTTGTAAGATGTTGACAAGTAAAACAGAAACGTGAATTTTCTGGTTTGACAGCTCTTTTTATTTTTACTCGAATGTTGCGTTCGCTAGTGCAATTAGAAATTCATTTTAAATTCGCGGCTTCTTTTTTAGCTTGCTCGTGTTAGGTTTGCAGCATTCGAATTGTCGTTAACTCGAACACGAGTTGCCGTCGAGAAAGTACGGCGGATGCAAAAGCCTCATAAATTCGTTACGTTCGAAACAATCTGGTTCGTTCGTACAATATTGCTAAATTTGATTCTTTTCAACCAAGTCGGGCGGGTCGTTTTTAAGTTGGGTTATGGTAAACGGTGCTGGATTTAACACCTTCCGAATCTGATCTTCAGAATTCCTAAATTCAAATGCTGATTTTCCAAAACACAAACGTATTAGAAAACTATGGGAGAACTTGCCCGAAGGCAAGGCGGGCTTGTATGGTATGAATGGTAATGTGCTGGCTGGGCAATGTTTGTGTGTTTGTGCACTATAAAAATATATATATATATCTATATATATATATATACTATATAAATACTACAAAATGTTACTTATATTGTTGGACTGTTTGTTTTCTATTTAAAGTTAGAAAATCAAGGCGAATCTGGTGATCTTTGGCTACCTTAATTGGATATGCTGATAATTAAACATGTTTTAATTCATTTTCTTTAAAACTGGTCATCTTTAAATGTATGCTAATTCTTATCTTCGAAATGGTGCGGTTTCGGAACATTAGCAGCAGGAAAAAATTCGATGTCTGTCCACACATGATCGATTTAAAACTAGAACCCATGTCATGAGGTGTGGTGGTGTTTATGAGCCGAGAAAGACTTGGTTAGTGAAATGTTGGTGAAACACTGATTTTGGTGATCCTTTCCATTTGTTATTGGCCCTAAGCTTAATTCGATAATTCATTCCAGCTTTAAGATATCCTTGTCAGGATTGGGGACCTTTTCCGAGAAGGGTGGTTTAGTGATAACACTTCTGTGTGGCAAAGTGTGAGACCGGAGTTTGATTCCTTACCTAGATGGCTTTCCCGAGTGCGGTTGTCACGGTTTTAGACAACCGTTTCCAGGAAATTTTGTCAAATATTAGTTATGGCAGTGGTATCGATTCACCCATGCCGACGAGTGATTCCCCACTTGCCAACGGTTAGGGCAGTTAAGGCAAAAAGTGGGTTTAATAACATAAATTACAGTATCCGTGCTCTTTCCAATATCCATTCTTCATAATATTCCTTGGCCAATGGTGGTAATGGTCCTTGAATAAGTTCATAAAATACAGTAAAATCTTGCTTATCCAAACTAATTGGGACTGGGAATTGTTTGAATTAGCTAAAATACTTATTTATCAAACTTAAACATTATTTAATTCATTTTGGGTTCCTTTTTGATTAGATTAATGTTTACACTAAATGTACATGTAGGGGTAGAACCCTATTAAGTTTTACAAGTGAACGGAGTTTTCAAACTTCTTAAATGGGGAATTGTACGCATGGGACCATGGGCGCGCTCAGAGACACTCCCTGGGAAGTAATCGGTTAGTAGCAGGATAAACTCCCGGGAAGAATGGCTGTGAACGCTGTGTGAACACTACCGGGATTTTCAACTGCAAATTGTCTGCTGGAGGTACTAAAATGCAGTTTCCCCGCTTAGCTGATTGATAATTCGTCTGCTTGGCCCGTACACTTTTTGTGAAGCCGTTTTGAAGTGATCAGTAGTGATCAACGATTTTTGGTGGGGAGGAAAACAGATCCCGGGGAAGACTCATCGGGGACTTCCAGAGCGTTCAGGGAAGTGGTTAGTGATTGATACTTCCCCGGGATTGTCTCGGAACACCCCCCATGAGATTTCACTTTTCAAAGGTGTTCTACCCTATCCCTAGAGTTTTTCAATGCGGTGCATATTCTCCTTTCCAAAACTTTTTGGACCTTACACATTTTGGATTACATAATGATATTCAAAGGTGTTGAAAGTTCAACAGGTGTCCCTGATAATAAGAACCTTATTTAGTGCGCCACAAGTTAAAAAACTCTGCAATGAGGCATTAAAAATCAGAAATTTTAAGATACTAATTTTGCAGTTTAATTTTTTTTATTCTCCATACATTTTTCAGTCTCACCATGACTGAAAATGGGCACAGAATAATCCGGGATGTGTGGGCAAGCACAATGTCACTTATAAAAATAGATGGAAAAATGTTCTAGATGAAATATCGTCCTTCATCTAGTCTTCAAATCGATAACTGCCAACATTTCTTGTATCGCTGCACGTCACAATCTTAACTTTCACATAATTTTCTCCTACAGTTCTCTTAGTATTACTCCTTAATGGTTTGACATCTGTTGTTTTTACATTTAGGATCTTGCAGAGATGACCGGTAAGAGACTGCAATGCATGATACACTTTTCTCTCAATTATACTCCCATTCAGTGAAGATAGTGGCTCCTCAAAGGCCTGACTTATTGACTGAGTGGTCAAGCCAGAATTTTCACGTGAGTATCATGGCGTTCCAATTTGTACATTATCTCTCATCTCGAGTTGCTGGAGGGCGAATAATATTGCGCTTGACGCATTGAACCATCCACTGAATGCCTTCGTCCACTCCGTCTCTAATAGATATAAATAGATAAATTTGTAAAAAATGATGGAATCTAGTTTTTCAGAATGTCTGGAATCATGTTCTAAATAAGCGTTGAAGCTGGAATTTCTGTCCACATTGGGACGTTCCCGTTAATCAGAAATATGATATAAAAACTTTACTCAAACACCCTGGGAAAATGTGCTGATCATTTGGGAAAAATTCAACGTACGTATGTAATGGGCCGTGGGAAGGAGGTCCTTGAAAATGTAAGGGTTAAGGCCTGCAATCCTTGATATTTTTTTCCAGCTTTCGAACTTCTCACTGGGATATTATTATAATTGTATTCTTGGGACCATGAGATTAGACCATCTAAAACAGAAACCTCTTAATGGGGCCATTCAAAAAGGACGTCTTCAAGAGGGGGGGATAAAGGGTCTGCTGGAAAGTGGACAGGGAGGGGGGGAACCATTATGGATGTCTACTAAAGATAGTATTTTTCACTTTTTAGATTTTCTGTTTTTTTTTAAGGTCAGTGAAAGGGGATACGGACACCAGTAGTCCCATATGTACTTGAAGTTTTAAAACCTTGGGAAAGTCGAGAATGGTGCCTAACTTTGTGTTAAACACCAATTTTATGCTGGAATTTCCCTTTGAGGTCAGAAAATTTCCACTGATCAGAAAAATCTGGAAAAATCTCGTGGAAATAGCAGGTGCTTGGAAATTTATAGGATGGGCCATTGTATGTTCCAATAAATTTTGTAGGCACCCTATTTTTTTAAAAAAAAAGTAAGTCTATGGGGGAGTCTGATCTAAAATGGACACCATGTGGACAGGGGGTGGGGTGGTCAATTTTGAATGGTACCTAAGCGAGTTCTACTGTACACGTATTATAATACTAATATTTTGCATAAATTAGAGCAATGCCCTTACTATTTTCTTATCTTGGTTACCTAGTTGATAGTGCCACCAATCAGATTGGCCCCTAGATGTAATAACAAGGAAATTCCAATTACCCCTTTAATGCCGACACTGGCAGCACTAGACAGTCGCGTCTTCCAATTCTATGTGCGCTGTCGTTGAACACAGACTTAATCTCTCCTACCGATAAGCATCCTTCAATATCTTGTTTGTTAGTGACAACCAATAGTGGCACTCCGTCTAATGATTCATTCACTATCATTTTATCTGAAATGAGCCGAACACGTCAATTGTGCTCGAAACACAGTCATTTTCCTAACAGCATTTCAAATGTTTACCAAATGCTTCTTTGGATTCAAGGAGTCGCTCCCTGTCTGATGAATCAATGACATAAATTACCCCGTGTGATTCAGCATAATACTGTAACAAGAAGTTATGAAACTGAATATTTTGTTTCATCAATCATCATTATAACAATCGCAATATTACAGAAAATAAGATACCTTATCCCATAATGATTGTAAATCTTCTTGCCCACCCAAGTCCCAGAAATTTAATAAAACTCCACTGATGTCAATTTTTCCAACTAAAGGATAAAAGCACCACTCTTAAAATCAAGATCAGTGAAGTAAACTTGGATTGTTTTCGGCGAGTTTTAGGCAACTTACTGTTTAAGCCCACTGTCGTAGTGATTTTATTTGGATTCATGCCTTTATAAGTTCTGCTAAATTTTGTCTTCGTTTGCTCGAGGTAAGTCTAGAAGAAAAGCAATTATTTTACACAACATGGGAAAATATTTTTTTTTAAAAGTAAGGGGTACTCAAACGGACATAAGTTGAGTGTCTTTTGTGAAATGGGTACAAAGGCAACTTGCACAGGCATGCCTAGATCAACTTGCAGTTAAAACCTCTTTTTCTCCAGCACTTCAAATGCCCCATTGCAGTAGGTCCAGCCAAATAGAAGGGTCATTTTAAAAATTAGGCCAGCACCCCATTTATGACCCCAATTAACTGATTAGACTGCAGACAAGTGCGAAATTGTGGTGTCTGTTTGAGTACCCATATGGGCACTACAGTAGGGAAGATCTTATTAGAATGTAATTGAAGTTAAGTTTGTTAAGATACTGATACGTACAGTTTTACCGGCATTGTCTAATCCCAATATCAAAATAAAATAGTCGTCTTTTTGGAAAAGGTATCTCCACAATCCGTACAGTAGGGTAAACATATTGAAGAGTCGAAATATTCAAATTGAGCACCCTATCAGAAAATACACGAAAACATAGCAGCATTAACACTTCTGTTGGCTATTTTAAAAAAGCAATTAGCGTGTTTTAAGAAATACATACGCTAGTATTTATGGAAAAGTCAAAATAACCAGACTCACGTAAATTTAAACGCTAAATACTGGACATTTTGACGTAATTTTGGAAGACTAGCACATCATCATCCGCCATTAATATGGTCACACTTGCCCCTTTACAAAATGGCCGCCACGGTCATTACGTCATTTCTGATGTCACTTCCGCTTGATTATTGTCTCTCATTAGTCCTCCGCAAAATGGCGAAAAAGACGTACGATTTGCTGTTCAAGTTACTTTTGATCGGAGATTCTGGCGTTGGGAAAACATGTATTCTCTTCAGATTTTCGGACGACGCGTTTAACACGACATTTATTTCAACGATAGGTGAATATCTTTATCTTTTTTAATAATATCACGGTGTTACGAGGCGCGATTTTTTGTTACCCCGGAGGGGCATGACTGTTGTTCATGTAATGCTCTCGCCTTGTTGAGCATACAACCTTGGGGCGTTGATAAAATTCAAATTGCGATGTTTCTAAAATTGTACCGTCTTGCTAACGAGTAATTATAACTTATTGCATGCTTCTACGTTTGCTAATTGTCCCTTCGCGTTCGTGCAAATGCAGCGGTTTTGATGTTTTTGCGCTTGCCGAATACGGTCGGACGTTAGGCCTATTTTTTATTCTATATACGCCCGCTGCAGTTCCCCAAGTCACGGGCAATGTAGCACCTCATAAATTATGGATATTCGGTAGTTGTTAATTTTGAAAAATGTGTAGTATGGCGTGGTCGAAATTGCACAATACGCCATGATTCAACTACTGTGATATAATTTTGTCAATGCCAGTGTACAGTGACACAGGTTACAGGTATATTATATACATGGCTGAAAGTCCAAATCCGAACCTCGATTTATATGTGATTAGATTAATTAGAACAATCTGTAATCATCGAGAAAAAATGGTTTAATTTGTAAGGGTTAGCTTAGGATTCAATCGTGGTTACACTAAGCGTGTCTGAACCAATAAGCTCTTGTAGCATCCTATATGACATTGCATCTGTTATCTGGTTTGCCTTCTCATGCCAACATGTGGCCATAATCATGTTTGATTGTGAAATCGGTGCTGTTTATTTTAATTTTTTTTATATATTTAAATTGAATGTGCTGAATATGCATGCAAAAGCTCAAAGTCTGCGAAAAGCAAATCTTTGAACTATAACTGCATGTCTGCACTGTAGATATATCAGTAGCAGCAGTTCTACGTACAGAGTTAATTTTGTTTTTCTGACCTTGTTTGTTTGTTGCGTTTATTTAACGACGCATCCAACCGTTATGACCTTAACTGATATTTTTTTAGTTATCTTCTTTTTAAGACTCAAAAAACTAGATGTTCATTGCCAAGTTTAGTTCTCGAAACTGCTTGGTATGATTTTTGCACGCAGCCTTCATTGGAAATTGATGGAAATGTGAAGTGTGTATGTAGCTAGAATTTCTTTCATAAAGGTGGGTATCCACCAAAAGAAACTTACCACACAAAAAAGATACACTTACAAACATTGATGTGTCCAGAAGTGTTTGCAAACAATGTGGAGAAAACCGATATTTTTCCCCCACATTTTGATGTTTTTTGATGTGTCGTAGCGATCGCTCGAGAGGCGGTCCGGATCAAAGGAATTTGCCACACATGTTTGGAAAAACATGCTGAAAACATTGTTTTAGTGTTTTTTGTGTATGTTTGATGTTAATGTGGTTTTTTATTTTTTTTGCATCCAGGGTTTTTTTGGCTTTATTGGCCAAAGTTTCAAAATTGTTGGCTTGGTGTCAATGAGCTTGTTTCTCTAGTTCATTTAGTCAACTGGTAAAATATGATTGGGCATATTTTCAAAGCTTTTGGTTTACCACAACTGTTTTCAATATCTTGATATCTCTAATATCTATTAAGGAACTGCTAATCTAAGAATCCATTTTACTTTTTCCTACTTTTAGTCAGAATAATGAAGATAGGTGCAACCCAAAAATCGCCTGGCTAGGCCCCCTTTAATGGCTAACTTAATTTGCCCTTTGGGGCTCGAGTCTAGCATAGCCCATGAATCCTGCCAGACTTGTCTCCTACGACCCTATCCTTAGTAGTCTTTGAGCCCGTAAACCTCAACCAACCCAAAAATGGATGTCCTATAATCGCATATATAATATTACTCAGGCAAAAAGTTTGTCAGAAATAATTGACATGGCAAGTTTAGATTTTTGAACTTTTGTTAATATTATATTAAGACTTAGTCGCACTTGTTTGATTCCATTTTAAGCCTTTGCATTCATCTTCAATTGCAATAAATGTTGTCTGCATTGTTCAGAAGTTGCAACAACTTCTGTTCAACTGATAATAGAATGACAACCGAATTCCTGTCCATATCTCCACAGTGAATACACCTAGCGACATCTGTACTTAGCAGCACATGCAATTGCTTGTGACATAATAAACACGTCACTGTTATGTAATAGAAAGTTTGCAGCATTATGACATTTTCATCATACTTTTTGCCAGGAAAAACTATGCAATAACCAGGAACCATGTGGGCAATATATTTTTGAAATAATTACCATATTTTATGGACTATAAGATGCACCTTAATTTTTAAGTAATTTTTTTAAAAAATCAAGCGCCTGAATTTTGGAGGCAGTTTTTTGAAGAAAAAAGTGCGTCTTATAGTCCGTAAAATACACGTGTTCAAATCAAAAATGGCATATCCAATATCAGGTAGAACCGCGGTTATCCGTAGTATGTGAGCCTCGTAATAATTAATTTTCTACAAAATAAACCGAATTTGTATTTTTCCTTGTTTTATACAACGTTACAAGTTCTAAACTTGTAAAATTCTGTATAGATTGGGGATCATGGCTATCTGTATTTTCCAAAGCAGTGTCGGTCCACATCAATTAGGATTTTATGGATTTTAGTTGTATATCCTGCCGTTCTGACCAAATATACGGTCTACGTCATCGGGAATCAGGATAATTCATAAATAACTCCAAGTATTATAGCCGTAAAATTCGAGATGAAATAATGCAAAATTGGAATGTTTCTAAAGCTAAGTACGCACCAAACAAAACATTTATATTTTAAAACACGAAACATACACAAAACATCTTGGTGTGTCCAGGAATCAATGTTTCGAAAACGGCCATTTTGTGAAACATTTGAATGTTTCATTTCAATCGCTCGAGAGGCGGTCCGGATCAAAGGAAATTTTTTTTTACAATGTTTCGTGACGTAGTTGATGACGTAAAGCATTGATGCCAATATGAAAGTCTGTTTTGTTTCATGAAATGTTTATCAGGTGCATACACTCGTGTTTTTTTCCGTGTTTTACAACAATTGTGACTCCCATGTTTCAAAACACGCTAGAAACTTTGTGTTTCGTGTTTATGTTTTGTGTTTTATAATGTTTGATTTGGTGCGTACTGACCTATATTTTGCCAAACAAAAGTTTCTTTTCATCCTATTAGCATAGGTGTTAGTCGAGTTTTGACAGTGAAGCCTTTCTCGGCTGGTTTTCGTAAGTACCATAAACAATGACCAGATAAATGGCGTCTGAGGAAATTGCTAATTTGAGTGATGCTTTATCACAAGCTGGGGACGGGAGATTATGAAGTGATTTGAAACACAAAGCACAGCTGTCTCAAGTTCACTTCCCCTGAGCTCAGGAAGTAAAAGCCTGCATGAAAAAAGGCCATTGTTCAGTAATTGGCCAGGGTTGATGAAAGGATATCAGTAAGCAGAATTTCCACTTGTTCGATGCTAATTATTAAAAGAACCCACTCTCTGGGTCGTGCTGTTACAATCCTGTAAAAGGTCAACGCTGAGCAAAGCAGTGCATCATCACCGCATTTGGATGCAGCACCCACAATTTCCACTTTGTTCAACTTGTGTATTCATGGTGGTGGGCAGACTTGTTGACGTGATGTTTTCATTTATGATGTTTGTAGTGAAGCAGTAATTGAGTACATTGAATGAGTTTGAGTAACGAGGCAAACAGTAATTGAATACAAAATATGCTCATAAGGTAAAATTACACAATTTAATGTAAATGTACTCAAAAGGTATGTGTGCAGGGGCGCCGAGAGCCAGGGCCGGGGGAAAGGTAGGGGGGAGGATATATGGTCCTCGTTTTTACCTTAAAAAAGTTGCATTTTTATCATAAAAAAATTGTGTTTTTACCATAGAAAAATTGCGTTTTTTAACGTAGAAAATTTGCGTTTTTATCATAGAAAATCTGCGTTTTTATCATAGAAAATCTGCGTTTTTAACATAGAAAAAAGTTGCGTTTTTTCCAAATAAAAATTGCATGTTTATCATAGAAAATTTGCGTTTTTATTAAAGAAAAATTATGTTTTTATCACAGAAAATTTGCGTTTTTACCAAAGAAAAATTATGTTTTTACCAGGGAAAATTTGCATTTTTACCATAGAAAAATTGCGTTTTTCAGTTTTCATGACAATTTCGAAAGGTCATTTTCAACACTTCAAATTTTTTTTCACACATATTCTGGAGGCCCGGGCCCGGGGTATTTTCCCCCCTTCTCGTTAGACCTGTATGTGTGCATTGCATTCGATTGCAAAAATGTACTCACAAATGGGTGATTACAAATGCCCTTGGTATTAAAGTAATCTGAAAATTATGAGTACCAATGTATTTGAGTGTGATTTAATGCATTTGATGATTGAGAATGAGTAACTTGAAATGAGGACCATAATAAAAGCTATTATGAATGTATTCTAATTTTTTGCATTTCTACTGATGATCCTTTTGTTAGCAGATGTACTGGGATGTACAGTACTTTTGCAATCTGCTATACTCGTAATTGGTACTTATTATCCATGAGTGCAATTTACCCAAGTGTGATTACGATGCTACTCATGCTATGGTGTAAGATTCCACAGGTACTCATAATCCGTACTTTTTCTCATTAGTACATTTGCACAATTTTGATTACTCGTGTTGTATGCCTACGGCTTACATGTACTCTACTTGTTCTGTAGAGCACGAGTCCACTGCAATCTCAATTAGTACTCCTACTCATGTGTACAATTTGCCCAAGTCTGTTAGCAGGTGGTTTACACTAGGCACCTTAAGAGGGATTACAACTCTATCCCTTTCAGTGGGTAAATTTGCAATGACACTCACAACCAAACAAAAAGAGATTAAATAAAAATAAAAATTGTTTAAAATAGATTGATGGATCAGCAAGTGCATCATATTGTTGTTTTTCACTTTGAAGGGGTAGATTTTTTTTAAAATTAATAAATAAGTTTGAAAAATGTCCCAATAATTTGCATTCTCGTGCTGGAAGCATGTGCAAATTAACAGACATTTTTCAAACTTATTTATTAATTTTAAAAAATCTACCAGTTCAAAGTGAAAAACAACAATATGATGCACTTGCTGATCCATCAATCTATTTTAAACAATTTTTATTTTTATTTATCTCTGTTTGTTTGGTTGTGAGTGTCGTTTAAAATGTACCTATTGAAAGGGTTAGGTTGTAATCCCCCTTGAGGAATCTTACGGCCGAATTCTGGTGTCTGAATTGTAAATTTGCTGTTCCGTGATGTTGTTAGTGTTGTTCGAAGACCAGGAGAAGTTTTAATGAGTGTAAAGTTGTAAACAATTTTCTTAATTGTAATTAAAATTTTTAACCTGGACTTGTAAGCAACCGGATGTACTATTTATTCCTTTTGAAATACCTACGGTGTAAATACGAGCCAGGAGTTTGTTTTTTTGGGGGGAAGGAGAAGGTTGGATTGAGAATGGATTTGACGAACTCTTGGCCAAACTTCAATGCTAAATCTACTTTAGTCACATGTTACCCTGGTGCTGCTTATTCCATAATGAGCTAGAATCGCATTGCTTCCTGATCATGTTGATCTTTGATAACCTTGCCTGGTTAAATGACTAATGATACTTGCTTAATTCAATTATCCGAACTTTAATTGGAGAGACTAATTGCGTATCAAGTTGTAAGGTCATTATGCTTCTGAAGAACATCCCCATAGATATGACGTCATGAAAGATTGAATATGCTGTACCTGGATGCCAGAAAGCTGGAATTTGTACCTGCCGACAGCCTATACAATTTTTGATAGTTTTAACAGACAAATTATAGGTGCCTGACCAGGAGAGAGGATCATTCCTGAATATTCAATTTTGTAAAAAAAAATAAACTTAAGATAAACAGGATTTGAACTTGTAGCATTACTGGATCTGAAAATATAGTCTGTTTAGTCGCTGCAAATTTCCAACAACTGACTGAAAGCATGCGGCAACTTGTCTGCTTATGAAAAAGTGGCATTTCTACAAAGGGTGGTCAAAAAGTCTTGCATATTCGTTTATTTTTCGAAAACCAGATGTCTTAAAAAAACCTGGAATAGCCATTTTAATGAGCAGGACATTTTGGTTTAGGTCACTACATGACGCCACAATTCATGCAGATTTTCGAACAAATTATCAAAAACCAAATGGCGCCTCACTTGAAAGCGTTCACACGAGAGGAACATCGATGTTTTATTCGTTTTTCAATGTTGAAAGGCGTGAAACCTAGTGAAATGTTAGAAATTTATGGTGACAAATCTGCCTACGAGCCACAATTCTTCGAAAGCGACCACATTTGGACATAAATAAAGTTGTGCTAGTGCAGGACAATGTGCATGCCCCTTCTGCCCATGCCACAGCTCACCAGATAAACATGTTTGGATGGGAAACATTGAAACATCCGGTCCTAAATATTCTGCAAATTCTAGGATGGATCTTAAGGAAAATGTTTCGGTATAATTTGTCCTAATGCAGATGCAGTATTCATCTGTCATCACTGCACATCACTGTGATAACATACAATATGAAGGCGGTGCGTGTGCTTTTTTTTAAAATGATTCATAAACCACATGTTGTCTAGTAATGTCTACATGTAGCTGAACACTTATCGATCTAGGCAATGGTTAGTAATGATGTGGGACTATAATAAAGAACAGATTCTGGTGAAACACATCCAGGGCCCTATTCCACAAAAGTATATGGTCTTGTACTTGTAGGGGTATGGAGTGATACTTGTACAAAAAGTACAAGTTGTCGTGATCCACAGATAATATTTGTACAATTGTAATTTGTTAGACCATACCTTACAAGTTATAAGCAAATCTTGTCAGTTTACAAGTGTTCTGTTCCACAAAGGTGTTGCTATTAGCAAACTGCTTGTAACTTAATTGTAGTGAATTTGTTATGGGTAAATGATTACTTGTAAATTAAGTATTAGACAGCATTTGGGACAGAAATAGAACGTTTTTAATTGAATAAACACGTGATCCAGTGACAGTGAAGATCGCTTAATCTGTTTTTGACAAATTTCTGCTAAATTTACCAAAAAGTATTCCCTTTCTAGCTTTAATAGCACATAGAAGTAGCATTTTATTTTATCGAGACGCCATTTTCTTTTCACCTTAGACTTGTACTTTTGTGACATCACTTGTACACATTTACTAATAATTTACAAGATGCTGAGATTATTGGTGGAATGCCATACTACAACTCAATGTACTTGTAACTTGTACACTAATACTCGTACATTTTTGTGGAATAGGGCCCAGCTTATAGGCTGTCAGTGACTTTCTTTTAGCATTGTTAGTGGAGGACATTGACCTATTGTTATGCAAATTATAAGATGGGTTGCTAATGAGTACTTATATGGAAACCAACCATTGGGAGAAAAAAGCATGTAATTAGTTCTTGAATGAGTTGCATAAATCATATCTAATTATTATCAAGCACCTTAAGAAGGATATGAAATTAAGGATGGGAAATTTAAATAGACTGGTCATGAAATTAATTCCCATGAATTATTTATAATATTTGTGATATAATCGAGGAGGGAGGGATTTTGTGGTATTTGATAGTCTCCAAAAGCCTCCAATTTGTCAGTTATGGATTTTGCAATTTTCTTATTAACTTTCATGATGCGTATAAAGGTTAACCTTCAATGGACGTCACTGAATACATTTATCTAAATAAAACCAACTGGGATTATCCATTTGATTGTATTCTTCATTGCTTTCGTCATGGGGATTTGTTTCATGGGCGATAACAATTGCCCTAAATACACTGTAAACACTGTGTCTTGATTCCATAACTGTGTTTCAAGTGGCATGTTGCATCTTCTTCAAAGATTTGAGTACCGCACTGCTGGTTTTAATTTTCGTTAGTCTTTATCGTGTTTAATAATTATAGCCCTTCTTTATTTTCAGGGATCGATTTTAAAATCAAGACTATTGAACTGAGAGGAAAGAAAATTAAACTACAAATATGGTTTGTCACGTATTTTTATTTCTTGATTGGTCGAGTGAGTGCACGTAGTTTCTTAACCAACAGGAAATGCAATCTTCTGGAATTCTTTTCTCACCCCGACCTTCAACTAACAATTTGTTTGATGTTAAAATATACTGTACATTTTAATGATAAGTTAGGTGCTACCCTGACAACACGCATGGCATTTGGTTATATAAATATCGCGCGGAGCATATCTTATCGTAAGTCGAGCAAACGTGGAGTTTTCTCGGCTTGTGAAATGCCAGCAGCTTTCTTGAACTAAACTGACTTCCTATAAAAACATCCCCTTCCCTGTTCTGACGCAAGTCGAGACCTTAAGAAAGCAAATATGTTAGCACGTGTGGTTTTTTTCATTGGTTAAACATTTTTGTCGCTCGAGACTGTTAACGAGATTCTTGACTTGTCTTAGGAGCGGACTGCTCAAACATCCTCGGAACCAAATTGATACGTTTTTTAGGTTTGTGCCAATCTTGGTTTTACAAAGTCAAGATATGCTTCGGCAACCATCTCAATTCCATGATTTGGGGGTTTGGAGTACAAGCCTGCATTATGTGTTTGCGGTCGGTATCGTGTGCAATGCTAAAAAAATTGACAAACCATGCGAAGAGTCGTTTATTAAATATGTCAGTGGGATGGTCTGCATGTAATCAAAATTTGACATTATCCAAGTCCTTGGCCTGAATTCCGCAGAAAACCACTTTTTAATGCTGCTGCGAATGTCAGTTTTCCCCGAAGTTGTTGTCCACAAGGAAGAGAAAAAAAGTTTTTTTTAGATTGCTTGGAGCTTCCTTGTTTCTACTGCGAAATTTAATATTTTGTACGAGTAATTTATTGTATTTTTGATTAGTGAAGTTGTTTACTTTCATTATTGAACTTATCCAATCGAATTTCCCTGCTTAATTTGGTGTACTCGATAACCATTTTTTCTTACCTCGATCCGTTTTGCATTTAATGTTTAAGAGTGGTGATTTTGTTTTTCAGGGATACCGCAGGACAGGAAAGGTTCCATACCATCACAACTTCATACTACCGAGGGGCTATGGGAATAATGCTAGTTTACGATATAACACATGCGAAGACTTTTGATAATATAGCGAAATGGCTGCGGAATATAGATGAAGTGAGTTTGTTGGCGTACAGACAAAATTGATTCAAATTTTTGTTTCTGTGTTTTGTGAACCGAATCCAACCAAAGTCCTCAAAATTTGAGTTGTGGCCATCAGACGAGAGCTCCAAATATTTAAACACCTGCATTTGCAAGTTATAAGTTGTATGCAGTGACATTACATATTTACACTTCAATTAAGTTCAACATTGACCTTGCAATCACGGGCATATGCACCAATTGTTAGTCAACTGTTTAGGGTTAATTATGCAATTTATGTATAATTACAGGAGGCAATTTACGAGGACATTTGCATTTTTTTTGAATCAATCTTCGTTTTTTTTTATTCACCGCATGTTTTTATTTGCTTGACATTAATTTGTGGCATTGGCAAACTAAATGTTTTCAATTTATAGCATGCAAATGAAGATGTAGAGAAAATGATTTTGGGAAACAAATGCGACATGGACTCCAAGAGAATGGTCAGCAAAGAACGTGGCGAATCGGTTAGTTGTAATTATTATCTGCCTTTTGTGTTTTATCCATTTTTTATTACGTGCTAATCATTTGTTACTTCTGTTTTACCACCAGATTGCCAGGGAACACGGCATTAGGTTTCTTGAAACGAGCGCAAAAGCGAATATTAACATTGAAAAGGCATTCATGGAATTAGCGGAATCAATATTAAATAAAGTAAGTGCGTGCGACGAGTAGGAGAGGAAATTTTTAACGTACGATTAACATTTTTTTTCTTATTTATAAACAGACGCCCGGAAAAGACACACAAGAATCCCCAGATCACGTGAACATCCACAATAGGATAAATTCAAGTTCAATGAAATGCTGCTAGGTTAGTACCTTTATTTTGTCTCCAACTGGGAATTTTCCACCCTTGGGTCACACACTGGATCACAATTTTTCCAGGATATGTTTCTCAGGTTTATAAATTAAAGATATACTTGCTCGTGTGTTACACTTCCCCAGTTGAGGTTGGTGGGAATTTTTGCGGATGGGAGAAATTGCCTAAGGGGCGGCGCTTTCGTGATGGGAGTTTAAACCGAGGTCCCACGTAGATTTTTGCACATTAAAGAACCCTCGAGAAAGAGTGGAAATCCCCGCGTATGGGGCCATTCAAAAAGGAAGTCCCTTCAATTTTTTTTATGTTAAGTATAGTGTCAAAAAAATGTGATGGAACATACAAAGTCCTGTCCTATAAATTTCCAAGCACCCGTCTCGCTGCAAATTCCACGACATTTTTCCAGTTTTTTCTGATTAACGGAAATTCCCTGATCTGGTTGGGAAACTGGCATGAAATCGTTGTTTAACACAAATTTTGTTTGGCTGTGAGTGTCGTTGCAAATGTACCCATTGAAAAGGATAGGGTTTCAAACCCCGTTAACACAAATTAAGGCATACAGTGACTCAAAAAATTGTTCACATAAATGCTAGTGTATGCTAGTGTGACTTTACCATAAAAAAGTAAAACATAAAACATAAACAGTGACAGTTCATCTTTCAGATAAAAATACACAACTTGAAACTAAACAATATGTGAAACTAAAATGTCCAATTACAGTTGCCACA
>JAQGBW010002157.1:0-21146 GCA_034698625.1 Julus scanicus
CAACACCTGCAACTTTGGCAGCCGCAGCACAAAAACTGCGCAGCTAAAGTAGCCTGGTGTACAGCCACCTTTATGCTATATACAGTGCAACCCTGTTAAGAAGTTTTTCAAGGGATCGGAATTTTCAAACTTTTTAAATGGGAAACCACTCTATGGAACATGAGATTAGATTTCTTAAATATGGAAACATTTTAAGCGGTTTTTACTTAATTAATGTGTAGTTGTAATACGTTTATTACAAACAGCTGAACTTTAAACATATGTTTGTCAATATTAACATATTTATTAGTATCAGTAGAAAGCAAAATAAAGTTTAACAAATAAATATGAAATTTTCAGCAAAGATTTTTGTTTATAATAAATACATACAGTAGAATGATATTTACAAAATACACTTAAGTATACAATTTCAGAATCCTTACCTCAACATGTTAAAGTGTCGAATGTGGTTGAGCTTTACGTTGTGGGAACTTATTGTGAATTTAGGATACTTGATTAAGCTAACATTTGGCAAAACAATGCATACTAAAGGTACATACGTTTACTGGAATCATAAACGGAATGTTTTATTTACAATTGGAAACAGGTGATCAATTTACAGTGGCCTTTTACATCGGTGTAAATGAAACTTACTCATCAAGCTGAATAATCATTAGCAGAATAAATGATGAGTTTCTATAATTATTTTACAACGAAAACATAGTGTAAGCGCTCTATAACAGCTTTTGAAGGCCTGGGCGACTTGGTCTGATTGCCTAAAAATCCATATAACTTTAATTTTCACCAAAGAATTATATAAACACTTACCCAGTTGTCCTTGGTGGCTGCAATCTCCATCAACTTTTTTTGCAAATCTTCACCTTCACCTCCTTTTTCTCCAAACTTCGTCACGATTTCTCTCGTTTTTTCATATTTCTCCTTAGATACCACAGCCCTGATGGCATGCAGGTAGCGTTCCAGTGTCTGGTGCAGAGGGGGCAAAGGCAGAGGTGGTGGTAGTTCCCCCTACATCCAATTAAAAAAAGATTGGCATCAGTTTCAAACAAGGATTATTGTTTTGTATTGTGTATTGTCTGAGCCCTTATTAACCCCCCTGTAAACCTTTGTACGTCTTTATCGATACGGTAGTCTGAAGTAGATATCGCTGGTAGGTAACATTTGTACAGCTGAAGAAGGACATATTGGACATTGGATTGAGTGACAATCGATGGACACGCTAGTGTATTCTTATCCCCCATCCAATGGCTGCGACATGATAGATGGCATTTCTTAGATAAATGTACACAATGCGACCTCGTGTTTATATTCACGAATGCACTCCAGTTTTCCCTGCAATTGTGCATTTTTTTTTTCATGTACACGAAACGTGGCTATTGAAAACGGTCGACGATGGGAACTTTTCCTATGTGTTCTGTCTGTCATCTCGCCTACTCTGCCATGGATCCATATTCATCGTAAGGAAGCACGCAGTTGTGTTATGTTCGTGCGAACACGCCATGTGTGCCAGCAAAGCGATATCCATTTGTCCGCGCAACCAAAAAAGACCATTGTGGTACATTTGGGGTAAAAAAACAACACAAACTTCCTTTTCATTGTTTTGTTTTCTGAGTCATGCAAACTTGGTCGGTCCTCAAATTAGTCTCCTTTTGCATGAGTGATTGCGGCCGCCCTAATTCCTCGTTTGCATTTGACGTTGGCCTCGATGGCAACTGGTAGGTGCATGGTACTCGAAACAAGTAATCTCTGAACGTATGGAGAGACTCTCAAAATTAAGAGAATATGTCGAAAATCTTTATAGTGAAAGAGCCCCACATTCGATTCCTACAAAGTACTTGAATCACTAACAAAACTGTTCGCGTCATTTGCAATAATATCATATTCTATTTGATTGTACTTTAAAAATTGATTTATAGATTTATAGTAGACGTATAGTGGTCAATTTAGGGGGTTGTTTTTACTTTTTGAAACTATAGGGGGTAGCAATAATTTGGGTTTGATGATTGATGATATATTTTTTAATTTATGCTGTGTATTTTACTTCAGATTTTGATAAGACCACCTTACTAGATGCACTAAAGATGCAGTAAAATGTGGTTACTTTGAGACAGGAGTGGTAACTTTGGGATAGTAGGGATTTGCCTTTAAACATGCACTGGTTTAAAGTTAACCCACATAATGAGATAAGTTTGATACATTAATTGATGGGATTATCCCTGCACCTGTTAATCATAGAATAAAAGTAATGCCATATTCTGAAAGATAAGGGTTGATCCTATTTGACATTGTCAGTTTAGAGTCTTTATTATTGAGCACTTTTTTTAGAATTAAAAAAAAAACCACCAAAAACTGGCCCAAAGTATCCACTTTTTATATGGTATTTTGAATGTATGATGAAGTGTGGCAATCATTAAATGCATTTCTGTTTTACAGCAAAGCCGACCTAACACTTATGTCAGGGTGTTCCAACTTTTCATACCAACAAATTATCCAATTACTGTTTTAATGTTGATTTTATTAAGTTGACGCAGTAGAAGCAGAATAGTTTGCCATTCTTGTTCATGTACCTTTACTTCTTTAAATCGCTTATGCATTTTCGTTCTTCACAAACTATGGCCGTTTTTCCGGTTCGTTAAATTTGCGCAAATTTTCAAGTATTTGTCTTGATTGGAGGCGGAGTTGAAGTTGTTAAAACCTCCCTAGGTTCGTTAAACTGCAAGAGAACAAAATAATCCAAATTCAACAGCTTATGAATAAACCATTCAATTTCCCATATTGCTTCGATGTTTCTCTTTCATGCTTACAAGGTGTGTAGAAAGAAACTGGATTTCGTATGGACGCCATGGAAAAGAATCCACGACATCATGCTGAGTTCATTTTCAGCTAAAGTCAATTTTCAACTGCAATGCATGGGGTGGTAATTTGGGCGAAAAATTATATATGGAAGCATTGGATGATTTGGGGAATTTCATACTGTATATGGACATGTATCACTATGACCAAACATTTCCATATTATATTATTTCAGTTATATCAACACATGCTCACTTCCCATTACTATTTTCCAATGTATATGTGCTGTATAGAGAACGACATAGTAATATTTGTATAAATAATATATGTCTGTTTCCTTCCATATGTGAACATTGATATTAAATGAGGTATATCGACACACATGTTCACATACTGTATTTTCAATATTTAATTCTATATGATTAGCTTTGGTATATATCAGTTCCATTATTGATGAAATATGGTCCATACATAGCTATATGCAGTTTATTGCCTTATATAAGAATACATGACCTTATGCAGTCCATTGTTCTCCACCAGGTACATATAAAACCACTGTAGTTAAGATTACTATACATCGTGCTTAGAAAAGCCATCATTACCTTATATCATTGAGTTAATTTACCCTTATCAAAGTGGTCGTGAAATTATTATTATTATTTTTTTGTGAAAAATGTTCCATGTTCATTTGGCTCGGCTGTCTACACATAGCATTGTCCTGATCCGATTAATTATAATTCATTTTATCACTGGCGCATAATAATATTAATAATTCAGTTCGAATAGGAGTAACGTTTTCGTGGAAAATGGATGCAGCCAAGCGTAAAAGCCATAAATGTTTTAGATATCCAATTCCCCGACGCGAATACATAAGCACGATGCTAATGAAGGATTTGCATGTGAGTGCATGAATAAAATACTGTATTAATATTAAAGCAGATTAGCATATCATAGAAGACCGTGGATTCGCATTGCGTTCATGAATATTACAAATGTCCCTACTCCCACTTGTAAGCCTGCCTTGCTATTCTCGTCAAACCTTCCATCCATCCCTATATGCGATGCCCTCGTTATTTCTATCTTTTTTTTTTCCTTTCTGCTATACCTTTACGGTGCAAAAGTACTTCTGACAGATATCTGACGTGTTTATGCAAACCTAAGTGAAACTGGGATAAATCCCCACTGGGATTTCCATGTACAGCATGGTAGAATTCACGACAATATATACATGCATTTGAATTCATTATGCTAAAAAAGCGTACGTAATGCACTCGTCAAGCAAAAAAACTGTTAGTTTTTCTCTCTATATATTAGAATTGCTTTTACTTTCATCCTCCGTTTTCTATTTTCTCCCTCTACTTTCTATGTTTTTCAAATGCATTATGAATTAATCTTAACAGAAAGGACATTTTTAAATTGGTTTTTTTCCTACTTCTCATTTTACTGCATTTATCTAGGGTAGATGGTAAATAATTCCCAAAGAAATGAATATTTTAAAATGTTGAAGGTACATAATTATGTAATGGCCGAATCGATCGATTATCTCATTGTAAATAAAAACTTCCATTTTATTTAGTGGTAAATTTGCTTAAAAACTAGATTGAAAACTGGATTTGGGATATCCTGTTTGTTTATTATTAACTATACACCACATTAGTCTAAAAATTAAACAGTAATAAAACAAAATACAAATAGTTAAATCAATATACATTTTATGAAAATTCTGAAATTTCAAAATGAACATTTTGGACAAACATGATTTGTCAATTGGTGGCGCTCTTGTTAAAAACGTTTAAATCTATTATGAATGGTAGTACTTTATTGACTAAAAGATGCATTCTTTTTTTAAATTTTTAGCGTATCAAATGTTTGTGAAATCATGCTTCCAATCAATTTCTATAGCTTTAAGCGTTTTTTGTTTATCTAAACGTTCAAAATTTTGTTAAATGTGGTTATATAAAATCATTCGTCAAATTCAAGTCTGAAAATGCCAACTTTCATATTGCGTAGCCGATAATAAATGAACTGCGACAGAGTATACATATTACAAATAAATTGTTTATGGACTTCGAAAATCAGTCATGTTATCGTTGATAAAAAAATTACATGCAGTTGGCCTCAATCCAAACCTTAAAAATTTTCAATTTCAATTTTTTTTAAGATACTACAAACAAAATAATGCTAAAATTATCACGAAACGCCATAAATTGTAATTAAATAATGATAAATGAGGTGCTGCTCTATGATGATCAAGTTCAATATTTTCTACTTAGAATCAGTATAACTAGATTTCTTTGATTAAGTATAACTTACAGGCAGTATGGGCATATATGACACATATAGGACACGGTGCCCCAACGCTACATTATACTCTTCGAGTGCTTTTTTCCGTGCAACTTAGCGTATGGATTAATAAATAAATAAATAAATATATGTACATTCTTAAATGAAAACTTTTCGACCCATCCCAGTGGTTGACCAGAAACATTTAATGGTTGCGGATTAAATGAAATTGACTGAAAATAGAAAAAAAGTTTGCGTTTACCTGCGAACTGATGCATTCCCAATTCCAAGATGAGTAAGTTTTATTTTAACCATGATTGAATTGAGCATCTCAATCTTTGGAGTAACCTGAGCCCTGCTTCCAATTTCGTTTTCGTTGTATTATCGTTCCTGGGCATCATTAATCACACCTCCACACGCAAGGTACATCAACATAGGCACCAACACTTCTAAATAATTCACGCAATCATTTCGTTTGAAGATGGAAAACGTGTGATTTTTCACTTGTTTTCATCTAGTGTTTGAGCCCTCACTTGCACGTGGATTCCCACGCCGATCTGTTTTCGTATGCATTATGTGTGAGTGTGTACCTAGCTCGCTGCAGAACTTCTGCTCATTGTGTGAGGACTAATTCCATCTACCTGAAACACGTGTTGTTTTCAACCACGTGGAGACTGGTGGTCACGTGAGACGGGAAACGTGTTATCGGCCCAATGTGAATGCCTGCCAGGGAATCTGACGTCACGCCAAGGTGTGATTGGAAAGATTTTGTGAAGTAGCGCCATCCCATTCTCAGAGACCCTTGTTTTATGCTGTGTGCGTCCTACTATAATACTTTGGGATTATGAATTTTTCTCGAGTGGCTTACCTGATAGGGAATGGCGGCATTAGGTTGAAAGGAACTTGCCAGACTGGACATAGGTGATGGGGTCAGCCACAACCAATAAATGGAAGGCGAGTGCTTCTGCCGACCTATGAAAGATAAAATTCTTAGTTTAAGAGACATTATAAATAAAGCATCTTATGGCTTAAGGAAAGGTTAATATATATAAATGGCATGTTTTGCCCATAAATGACTAAATAGATAGACATACCAGAAATCGAAGACGTTTAACTGTTTACATATATTTGTCATATGCGATTGTGTAAATCCAAATATGACCCAATTTAATGCAAATCCAAAACTTTTGTTATGTCCATACATGTTTTCACACATACATGTATTTGCCCAGCTATGTAATTACATGTAAGGAAGGATCAGGACCTTCAATATATTGGATAGAAAACTATAAAGGGCTATATATGCCATATTATGTTTCTTTTACAGTCTGTTTATATGGGATACTCTTCATACATGTCTGCAAACATGGATAGCCATATATGGTGCTAATATGACACGTGCAGTTTTGAAATACAGAAATGATAAGTGTGCATTAATAAATATGGACATGCATTTCCTGTATATCATATACTACTGTATGATCATGTATGTCATTTTTCATTAACCATATTAGAAAAAAGAAACTATACAATTAAAGGTTTGTAGAATATTGATTGCGGTAAATAACACGCATTGAGGCAGATAGTTTTCCTCCTACAAAAAGAACAATAAAATCCTAATTATAGGTTTCCACTTATTAACATCCTATATGCGATATTCATTTGTGTCTATTTTGGTCGGCTGTTGTTGATTTCTGAATCTATATTGATCTCATTCTCTTGCATGAATTTTTATTTTGTTTTTAATCTTAGGAGCGTGTTTTTGTCATTATAAAAGCCAATGTTTTTCGGTCTCTTGACGTAGCCAGGTAACATGCGCAATGTTTTTCACATCTACTGTGACATCGAATTTCAATAACCGGAGAGAACATATTTTCATACAGCTTTCATATAATTTTATTTGAAGGTATTACATTTTTTTTAGCTGTCTTGAAGTTTCATTACAAGGATAATAATCTAAGTAAATTGAAAAAGCTGAATTGGATTATTTTATATAATAGCATAAAAAGGACACTGGCAGGCGAAAATTCTTCGGGTTCTAGAATTGATTTGTAACGATTGATAACAAATGCTCAACAACTCCCTTTCTAAATATGATGAAATTTAGTTAGACCTACATCTGGTATGTTATTCGATCTACGCGTGTAGTTTCAATTAAAGGACGAACGTTTTCGATTACTTCCTTGGCAGATAACGGATATGATTTCCGTTCACAAATGTGAGAGAAAAGTATAGGCAGAAAGAAGATGCTTAACGTATGGTATGTTGTACAGGTTTGACGGATTTTATTTCACCAAGCAAGACCATACCAGAAATGAACAACATAATTGGTCAACAAATTGATGATGTAGGGGGCGATCTCTAGACAAATGTGTAATAACTATTTGGTTGCAGAAATTATTGTGATAATCTTATAACAGTCGCCTTACGGAAATATTGTCTAGAAAATAAACAAAGATTCATTTCAATAAATGGATTATCAAGGAGTATTTACCATAGTATAACAATAGTATAAACACATACACATATAATTTATTCAAAGACATTTTTAATATTTGTTTGTCTGAACAATGAATGGTCAACTCATGTTCACTACGTTTTTAAGACATTAAAACATAATGATGTTTAGTTGACAAAATTTGTTTCAGATACCTTGAAGACATTTTTTATAAAATATTGAATTTTTGTACATAATTTTTTTAAGTTTTTGAGAAATCTAAATGATTAAATGGCAAACCGCAGGCGACGATAAATTTCTTGCACACTTTCTAAAATTTATTATGAATTTTTAATGAGGGATATGGCACGCCATATGTTAAACTTTGAAAATTACGTCTAAAATGTTATTGTTTTAATATATCTTTGTTCAATAAATTTGTCTGGAGGTACACCATATCTTACACGAACATAATTAATTAGTTTTCTTTTTTGGGGGCCCTTTGAATAATAAAAACTGGACTAATAACACAGTTAAATATTTAAACGTTTTGGAGAATTATACTTAATGTATAAATACATATGTTTAAGCTTTTTTGAAAAACGGAGCTAAAATTAATACGGTTTTAACATATTTCGTTAAGAAAATATAAGATTTCTAGTGAGAGGAATGAATTGTTTGCTTCTTTTGGAGACCCTTTCCAAACATTGAGGATCCAAACAATAAAACATCGATAGCAGTCAATTTCAATCAAGGAAATACACCAACATTTTTTTTTTTTTTTTTAAATATGTATTCTGCCCAACTTTTAAAAATATAAAACCTTTTACTTCAACATGAAGACAGCTAGGTTTTTTTTTCTGCAGGAAAGGTCATTAATTCTAAGTGTAGTATGTGCTATTTATAAAGCATGCCAAATTCTCATCCAAATGCTTCTGGTGCATGAATTGATTGGCGTCCACTCCAAACAAACTGCCGTGGAGTTGGGTATAGGTTCATGAATTAATGATGAAATATGGGACGATTTCTTTTGTTGCTGTTGCAGTTTCGTGATCAACTTCAGTCTAGGTGAAAAAGGGGAACTTGGCTTAATTGGACGAGTACACGTTCGCAATGAGATCAGCCAGAAAAAGAAGGCTAAAATAGAGATAGAGCATGCCATGGTACGCAATAGAAAAGCGAACCATGCAAGTATAAATGAATAAATGCCACTAATGGGATCAATTTGTTCAAAGATAACGAGTAGAGGGGGAGAAGAGAAACAAAATACCTTATTAGATTACATGCACATAATTAAAACTTCATGAAAAATGGCACAAGGAGATCCTCAACATGTAGATGAAGTTACAGCTAGTACCGCCAATGAGAAAAGGGGAATGCATTTCGGGGGTCATCAATCTATGTATAGTTAATGTAATTTATAAAAATTAATCAATGCAGCTATGATGAGAAATAATGTGAGAATTAGTTTATAGACAAAATTGTTTGACAACGACTAGAATGTGTATAATTTTAATAAAAGTATATAGCCTTATGTTATGTATCCAGTCTAGCCATAAATACTGTCCACCAGTTGAATTAAAATATATTGAGAACGAAAAGAGCCAGGAAAAAATAAAAACACCACTGAAATCAGTGAATCAATACCTTTTAGTTCGGGTATAATTTGTTTAAAATGTCCGCCTTTTAGCTTCTACACATAGCTACAATCGTGGAAGAAACTCGTCGATAACTGTACTCAAGGTGTCTAGAGGAAATTCTGCGACAGCTTTCTTCAGAGATGCATTGTGTATAATGATTTGAACCCACTTGACTACAAATTGTGGCCAGTGTTGGAAGAAAAAGCATGTTCGAAACCTTACTGCAACGTGGAGTCCTTAAAGGTATCTCTGAAGAAAGCTGTCGCAGAATTTCCTCTAGATACCTTGCTTATATAGTTATCGACGAGTTTTTTTCCACGATTGAAGCTATGTGTAGCAGCTAAAGGTGGACATTTCGAATAAATTATACACGATTTAAAAGGTATTGATTCACTGATTTCAGTGTTTTTTTTAATTTTTTTCCCAGCTCTTTTCATTCTCAAGATATTTGCATTAAACTGGTGGACAGTATTTATGGCTAGACTGTGTATATATTAATGAACATAAATACACACGCCTCAAAGTACATAAAACATTATCACCATTAATTAAAGTTTGATCTCAACTAACATTGACAACTTGGGAGCTGCTTACTCATACTTTTCAAAATCTCAAGTTGTCTTCATGAAGCTCTGAGAATTTAACAATAATGTTTTGATTTCAAAACAATTTATGTTTATCAAAACAGTTTTGATTTATATTCGTGTCAGGGAACGAGACTAACAATGTGACGTCACAAAACTTGTCATGACGTGTTTATTATTACATTTGTAGATAATGTGTTTTGTCCATAGAGATGACGTATCAACATAGCACGAAACCGCTTGTTGAAATGATATGAGAAATCCACCTTGTCTTTCATTGTAAAACACCAAATGTATTTCACATCATTATTTCTCAATATGTATGCACGCGTTTAAAAACCTCCACCGTGTTGCTGACCATTAATAATTAATTTAAATCTGAGTTATAGCCTAGCCTCACCGCCATATTGCATCCTCATTTATCACGCGTGTGTCTTTTCACCAACCCAGCTCACCCTAGTAATGGAGGCTCAATAAATTAGGATAGCTTTCTAATGAGGCTTAGCGCGTCACGCAATAACCCCACGCCCATACGAAGAATACACGTAGAATTCGGCAAAATATATAAAAAGCCTATATTATTGGATTGCACGGGATTTATGGATAGGCAGGAAGTCTGGCCCTTTTCCAATACTCTTTGCAATTCTCCTTCGCGTCATGCAAGCCTAGCTACCTGCATTTGGGGCCTTCAAAAATCGATAACGAAGCTGCATCACGTAGTGAAACGCCCTAGATGTTGCCAAACAATCACAATCAGACCTGCCAACTTGGTTGTTTTTAAACAGCAGGAAAAAAACAAGGTGAAAAGCAATTGCGGATTTAGCGAAATGCCACTGAGCCTCAAATGGTGGCACATAACAACGAAGAATAAAAGAAATGAAAATAAATGATTTTTTTTATGTTTCTGTTTTTTGGCAGTGAGGAGTAACTCCAGCATATCCATTACGTATAGAATGACCAGTCTTTCCAATGAATTCGACATGTTTCGGTGATGTCATGCATGGAGAATTTTTGTATCAAAATGTTACATTTCGGTTTGCATTTATTCAGAGTTGATGGACTGACATCATTCTGGGAATGTATATTTACTTGTCTCCTTCAACCTACAATACTCATTAACCGAGGCGACTACACAAACATAAGGGTGAATCCCGTCATTCAGTTGTGTATAATTAAGGTGCAACATAAATTTGTGATCAAATTATTGACCTGATAAAAAATCTGAAATTTCGGCCTACTCTTTATTTCAATGGTTATCCCCGAGTCGGGGAAAACTGAGACAACTGATTTGGGGCAGTGAGAAGCATGTACTTAACAAGCGTTGAATTTGCACTTTTGTAATTGTTGTCAATTTTGATAATTTTTAATTTGCATGTTTCTAGCATAGCTAGATGAATCACAATGAGTTGAAAATATTTTATAGAAGCTTTTATATTGAGCGACTTTACCACAAAAGATGAAAATCGCAGTACGGTTGACTTTTTAAAGTATAATAATTACATTTCATCCTATTTCAGTCTAACTATATTAAATACAAGTTATCAAAATCTTTTTTGCATAATTTTGTCTAATTCATGAAGTGTCTCATTTTACCCCAGAAGTGGGGTAAGATGAAACATTCCACAAAAACATTTTAAACGTTAAATTGTTATAGTATATTTGATAGAATTAGTTTCATAAAAAATTCATACACAGCCATATGGTTAAACTACATATCCTTACAATATTAAATCAATAGGACAATTATTGAAAGCGCACGAAAATGTTTTAGTAAAAAGTTTTTCAATGCTCCCAGTCTTCCCTATTCTCTTTTCATCACATTGCAAAATTAATTTCGGAGATTATCTAATCCGATTTAGATGATTTATAATTTAAAATTTATTGAAGTACACACCACTTGGGTACCAAAGAACTCCAAGATGGTTTTCATTTACCATCCATGTTTGTTTTAAAATTTCTTCAAGAACACTTCGGGGCCATTCAAAAATTATGTCACACCTAGGGGGGTGGGTGGGTTGTTTGTTTTTGGTGACAATTGTGACCAAGGGAGGGGAGGAATTGTGACTAAGGGGTGGGGGTGTTTAAAAAGAGGCAAAAAAGTGTGACATAATTTATGGATCACCCCTTAGTAATGTTTTTTTTTTAAGTTAATTTACAAGTTTAATAAGTTGTTTCACTTGTTAAGAGCCTTTATGGACAAGCAAATATAAGTCAACCTATTGTAATTTCATAATCTGGAGAAACTTCTTAGAAACTTATAATGGTCATATAACAAAAAACCAAAAGTTTATTTCCTTTCATCGAATTTTATGAATTGCATGGGCAGTTTAAAAGCGGGGAATTGTATTATTATATATGATTGATGGACAGATAATTTCTAATTGACGTTGTTCGGGAAGTCGGTATTTGACGTAAACATTCGTACAGAACATATTGACATTTGAATTACAATCTTTCGGTTATACCATTCAAACAATTGCAATCCAGTAGTTGCTTTTTTACCCATAGGCTAATAAATTCTAAAGATAAAAGTTGATGCATATTTTATGCGCAAATAATACGCAGTTATACAGCAAACATAACAAACGGATGCTGCGCAAGTAAACAAGGGTAAACAAAGTAAAATTCCAAATGTGCACAACATACATATTCATTAAAATGCCATGTACGTTTTTGTTGCTAATAACGATAAACAGAAGTTGAAATAAATGTATAGTTTGGTACATATGAAAATACTTTTTTTTCAAATCGCAAATGCTAAAATTGATGTATACAATTGCCAAGAAGGAAAACAGAAAAACGATAATTTTAAGTGGTTTTAGTTTTAGAATTAATTTTCTGTTTTCTGTACATGCTACTCACGCACGCAGCTATGGTAAATAACATTTCGTTTAATTCTCACGTGGTTTTCTATTTCGATTTCCAATAAGCAAATAAACGCATATACGGTTTTCAATTGAAATGGGGAAATAGTCTTGATTTATACATATCCTGCTACTTTTCATGGTATAAAACATGGTAAACATGAGCATACACGAAGCGATCTAATGAGAGCGTTGAATGTCCCAAAAGGTGTACACGTTTGAATGCACGTGAAAGCTTTCCTTTCATGAATTTACGCTATATTATTGAATATTGGAACATTCATTTGGAGTTGCATGGTCGATACATTGCTCACTCGTCTGGCAACAAATAATGAATACATATCTGCCCTTTTAATGGAATCTTAAACTCGTTTTACTTTTTAATTTGAAATAATGACAATCCAATTTAATGTCATAAAATCGACAGACCGTTGTGTTGAAAAAAAAACGTGCTTTGTCAAAAACAAAATCTGTTCAGTTGCAAGCCAAAACGTTATACCTACATGTCCGTGTGCGTTCAATAATGTTTATTTTAGGTCTATTTTTAATTAAATATTGAAGTTGTCGTTTGTGTTAAAAGACTCATACTGAATATTAGTACCTGTGGAATCATGCTCCATAGTATGAATTGTATCGTAATCAAACTTGGGTAATTTGTACTCATGGATATGAGTACTGCGAGAATGGCGAAATGCATAAGTATTGTTTAAGGAACTCAATTTATTTTAAACACAGCAGGTTTTCTTACAAGCAGAAATAATTTGAAATTTAAAAAAACTGTAATGAATATGCGAACATAAAATAGCAATCACTTAAATATAGAATCAGTAAGTAAGAATTTGTAAAAATATGATGTAAAAATGTGGATGCTTTCATATTAGCATTTAGGATGAAATGTATTAAATGCAACCCAATCACTTCAATTACCCAATTACTACAAGTGTAAAAAAGTAATTGGCACAACTGACAAATGCAAATGTATTCAAAACGTATGAGTACAATGCACTCGATTACAAAAATGTACTCACAATGGGTGATTACACATATCCTTGAGTATTTATGTAATCTAAAACTATGAGTATTAACGTAATCTGAAATCGAGCATGAATAGATTTGAGTAACAAAAATGAATAACTTGAAATGAGGGTCATCCTAAAAGCTAATATGAATGTGTGACATTTGACATTTCTAACCAATTGATATCCTAATTTTTACATTTCTAAATGATTTTTTTGTTATCGAATGATCTGTTCTTTATTCCCTTTAAATATTACGATTTCCCTTTATTTTGTTTTCTCATATTCATTACGAATTTTAAATTTTTTAAATTATTTCTGCTTGCAATATAACCTATATGTGGTGTTTAAAATGAATTGAGTTTCCTGAACAATACTTTTGCAATCCGCCAAACTCGTAATCAGTACTCATACGATGAGTATTGATCACGGATTACAATACTATTCTTACTACGGAGTACATATGTTTGCCCAACTTTGATTACTCATTTCATATGACTACTGATTACATGTACCCTACTTAACTATAGAGTATGATTCCACTGTAATCGTAATTAGTACTCCTATACTCATGAGTACCCAACACATATATGGTCATTTATATTTTCAAACTTATACGAAAAATATCATATATGCATTCTTTCTACTCTGAATACCAACGCTGTACTATAAATAAATTTTCTTGAAAAATCTAAATAATTCCACAAAAAAAAACTATTTATGAATGTATTTGCAACATAATTTATTGATGGTGGAGTAAAGGCAGTTTCCAAAGAATATCGTCATATATTGTTAGCTTAACATATATAAAAAACATATTAGAGGTAACTTGAGAATATTGATTTCAACTTTATTTTCGTTGGAAAATAGTTTTTATTGAACTCAGTCGACTTTCAATTTCTAATTAGTAATTCATAAATACAAAAATGCAACGGGGAAATTCCTATACCTTGTTTGTTGGAAATGACAGATGATCGTATACATGGATTTTTAATAAGCCATGGCGAATTGTTTTCAAAAATCCTGTTTACTTGGAGTGCACAACAGGAAATGCAGGGACGCATCATGGGAGCTGTTGTAAACATATCCCAACATCTGCTCACCTGAAATGGCAAGTTCTCAATAAAAATCATTTGAATGGAGTACGTACATATTTTTGCTATAGCATTGTTTTAATATGAATAGTGTAACTATTGTTTTCTTCGAAAGAAATTATAAAATAACGCCTGTTTCTACGATAAAAGAAATTCCAATATAAAAAAACTTCCTGTTAGCTGAAAAACTATCACATTTTGTAAAACATTACAGTAGATTGTTATTGCAGCATGTATTTATTGTGTGTTTATAGCTTTCTGGTTTGCTTCGTTGATAGTTAATTAACTTTATGAATGCAACTTACAAGTTTCCAAACCATTAAAAGAATCCCAAGAACATTTAACTTAGTTTTTGGAAAACAGGTAGAGTATTTATAAAACTAACATATTGTGCATAACTCGGCAGTATTCCTTGATTAACATTATAATACAGATTGCTAACACCCGCTGATTCCATTACATATCTGAAAAAGCCCCACGTTGAGCGAACAAGCTAATCATTCACACCCATTCCATTAATTATAATTATGCTTTCATTCATTTGCATGTTTTAAATACAATAAGAATGAGTATGCTGTTCATCACAGATTATTTCTAGAGGCAGTTGCTGTCTGGAAGGTTAAATTTGCTAGAAAAAACTTTGGCGAGAAGTTTTAGTTAGGTTCCTGAAAATATTTTCAAAATTGTATGGAGTTTCTTTGAATTCAGAATATTTAATTATACTTAATAAATAAGAAAAAATGTTTAATACTGTTTGTAGAAATCCAACATTTTTGAAGAAAAAGCCAATTCCTCTTATTTCTAACAAGTTTTGAAAGTTTTGTTTTTATTAGTAAATACACATACTACAATGTTTTCTTATTTTAAGAAATTTCCAATGTGTCTCATTCAGATTTCAGAATGCTAAGTGCATAAGCATTGTGGGACTCAGTCCATCTGGGAATTTAAGTTTTTGGATTTGGTTGTATTTTTTGTAATTTATTATTTAAGTGACGAGAGCAAGCTAGGAGCACGGTCAGAATATTGTTATTTCAGAATATAACTAATTTTAACATATGCATAAGTCAGACGCATGCAAAATTGAGTTTAATTTTATATTTGCGCTAAATTCATTTATTGCTTTGACTTTAGAATTATAAAATATATGAAACTATCATGAACTCGGAGGATAATAATATCGTGTGTCTGTTGTCAGAAATTATCTAACTGTTAATTCCGAACCGATACTTTAAACGACTCAATTCGTATTGTTGGTGGTTTAAAAATGGCAACCATTTTTTAGGATTTTCTAATATTTTCTTAGTTATACACAACCATGTGATTTTACCTCAAACGACCGTTTCTGAAATACTAAATATTTAGCCCCATCGTCATTGTCAAACAATGAAACATTATGCATGCAACTTTATTACTGATGTTTTTGTGATTTAAATTTGGAGGAAAAAAAAGCCTCAAACCTAATTGTTAGTTCCCGCACTTGTTAGATATACGTAGATTTGGCAGACACAAATGTAACTTTTTAACCAGTCATATTTCATTCATCTTTTTCATCAGACGCATCATAGCCATGCATTAAATGTTAAATAATGAAAAATAACAACTATACCGAGATAGAAAATCGTCCAGTTGCACGATGGAAAACCATAGCGACGGTATACGGTCCCAGTTTTTCCGACTTCATTTTATCAAGGTTTTTGCTTTCACTGGTGGTCAAATTAACACTTTCTATGCATTTGCTTACTTCGTAACCCCACGTACAGATAGAAGTAAGCTCCTATCATCGCAATAGCCTCGTGGTGGAACAATAGGGTAGCGTGAGCAATTTTAGGGCAAATTTTTATTATGACATTTTCCAACCCCCGTGGTTGTCAGCACGGTCACATGAACTATGACGAGAATGCACAATCATCAGGGTGGCAAAGTTGGTGGTTGCTTTAATATGGGACTGGCTTGTCTGGAATGCATAACATTAGCTTTTAGAACGATGTGGTGTGGATAAGGGTGATGCGTTAAAACCCGACAAAGGATTTTCTGCTAAAAAACAGGCTGACTCACTCAGCAGGTTTCTAAATTTCAAAATTAAGCGGGAAGTATTTAATGAATGTAACTAGAAGGGGATTTTAATAGTGTCCTTAATGGCATCCAAAACATAAGGACAATCCTTACACCTGCTATTTGAATTTTTTTCTTCACAATTGGCCAGAATAATATGTCTGCAGACAAAAAATGTGTCAAGTGATCAGCAGTTTTCAATGCAAATTGCTGATAGTTTTTTTTTTAAAAACCATGTAACTTTTTAAAATTGATTATCAATTAGATGAATCGCCTTATCATGAGGTGACATTATATAGTATGTCACACTCGCATAAATTACATTTTTATTTAAAAAATCTAAATGCTTATTATTATTTTTGTTTTTAAACTGATAATTGGCTAATTTTTACTTAACCTGTTTCATTATTTGGTCAAATATATGTTGTAAAAAAAACATGGCAGATATCGGGTCTGGTCTTAAGTTATAGCAACGCCTTTCACCTTATTTTCACATACATTTTGTCTGCTGTGCAAGTTTGTCTACTATTCCATTATTACAAGTTTCTAATTTATACTACAGGAATACAAGAGCGATTTTTTAAGAGGTATACAAATTGGGAAAGCAATTGACGCTGTTATGAACCAACTTTGTTAAAAATGTGTTGCATATCACCTAAAAAGTAAAATAGATATTTTCATAGCATATCGACTTTTACTTGTAATTAGGATGTTAAAAGGTATGGATATATTTTTGAAAGATTTACAATATTAAGCTAGCCTCACAGTAGGTTAAATCTGTGTCGACCCGGCCTGTCGCTCTAATACTCTACAAGAAGATCCTCCAGTTGATTAAAATGAACTGTAACGTTAACCTTAGTGGATAGCAATGGTAGTAAACTATAGGAAGCCCTTCTTCATTCCAGACACCACAGGCGTAAAAATGCAGAAGAGGGGGACCAGTGAAATGACGTGATATGTCATTTGCGTCTCAATCCCCCTTCGCAATTTTCTCCCCTATTTGGATTTCTCTCCCCACCCTTGAGCTTATTAAGCCCTGTGTTACAACAAGGATGATCAACAGGCCCCAGACCAGAATCTTTCCACCTAGAGACAGTTTTTCCCACTGCATACACACTCGTCAGTGGATCCCGATAGTTACTTGAACAGTGGCACACCCTCCTCCACCTAGGCGACTATCCCCGGATCCTTCTGTGAATGTCATTGATTTTCTCCAAGAATAACAATTGATGTACCTTGGGTATACGTTCTTGTTCACCATATTAGAGAACCAGGCTTTAGACTTTGTTACAATCATGCCTGAAACGTGTGCAATCAAGACGAGATCGATGCTGGCGCAATGGTGGGTCTCTGTTATATCTGTCTCTTTCTACCTTTTTCAATCTACTGTCGAGTGATCCCAGTTGTCTCCTGACTCCTAGAGGGCTATTTTAATGAGAACAATGCTTCTATTTTCTTGTCCTCTAAGGTCGATTTGCGAGCAGAATTTTGAATTATCTCATGGAGCACTAGGGGATCGAATTAATGATAGGGAAAAAAGACATTACGAAGATAGCTTAATCATGAAATTTTAAGGAGAATCTAATTTTTTTTCAAGTTTGGCCATGATGAGATGTCAAGCGTTTGTATTGTACATATTGTAATATTTTCTATATTGCCGATTCTAAAGTTGCATCCAATCATAAATTATACAAGTATAAAAATTCATTCTGTATCGAAACCGTGACATACATTCTTAATAAAGTATATGCAGTTGCTGAAAACTTTGTTTACTGAAAATTCAAAATATTGCTTTGTTAGATAACAATAAACGTGCTTGCAATACTTTCATGTTTTATAGACATACTGTACGTGTATTCGTTTTATTTCAACAATAACATGAGAATTTTGATGGAATTTAATACTTATGTTTATTACAAGTTGTACAAATTTAACATAAACAAATGCTTAATACAGGCTAAGTGCAGGTAACATATTGGCTAGAAACTCGTATTTGTTTTCTCATAGCTCGGATATCGATTATTGAATTAACTGTTTTTTATATTCATTAAACCAGTCAAAGCCAGTTATAAACTCAAATATTCGATAATCTATAACCTACAGTTTGTATGAAACAACCTCGTTTTCACAGCTAAGCTCATCTTGAAAGTCTGTTTAGTGTTGATTACTACGAGACTATAATTAGATTCCAATTTAATCAAGGTCTAGTTGAATTATTGGCCTAAATTATCGCTAGTTAAACGTAATATCATTAAAGGAATAGGGCTTCTTTCAAGGAGACTATAGTCAAACAATTTGTGGAAATTATGTGTTTTGCCCTAGGTATGAATTAATCACCAGCTTAATATTTATGAATTCTGCAGTGTACTTTAATCAATATCCAATAGGTTAGAAACATTATTCAGACATTGACGAAAAGGTTAGGTGATGCTTCATTAAATAATTGCTAATAAACGTGTTGTTTTTATTAAGCCTCAATTACGCTTTATGTATATTATAAAACTTAGCTATCATTTTAATTGTCTAGGACTGGTGTTTTTTGGAATTCCAAAAAAAAGTCTCAACTGTGAAAGGTGACTTCGGTGCGAATGTTCTGTAAGACTCCAATGGCCATGGATGCCTTGTGAATCATGTATGATTCATCCCAGCCATTTTAACTTTGCTTAGAATGCAGAGCATTCTCTTATAGCACGCACAAGGGCTAATGCAGTAGTGTCTTGGGTCTCAGTGTGAGTAGATGCATTTTTTACCCATACAAACCCATCAAAAATCGTATGTGATATAAATAAAACATATACATTTTGTAAAATGACCACAGCCCACGTACTGCGAGCATAGATCTTATCGTTTTTGTTGCCTGGCCTTCAACATCATAATTCTAACTTTGAACTTTGTCTAAAGGTGCGTTTCCACGTTAGAGAAACTCTCGAGATGCTCTCCATAGCAGTCTTCAATATAGCACGTGAAAAAAATGCGCGTGTTACTGTTCGAGAGCTGTTTTTCTCGAATTTTATCGAAAGTGAACACGTGAGCATTGTCCTCTCTGATAGCAGCTCGCAAAATACGAATCATGATCACATTTTGTGAGCAGCTGTCGAGAGCTAGGCCAGAAATGTAACAAAAAAAAACCGCCATGGTGATTGCGTTTTCCGGATAGCAGAAGAGCATTGAGAAGATGCTTATGTTTAGGGTTTTGTAAAGCTAATTAAGTTTGGGAAATTTTGTGGAATACGAGATGTGACGAGTAACACGTGAGAGTTAATCTCACGTGGAAATGCACCTTAACGCAAATCGCGAATTTTGTAATTTATTATACTAGTGCATTATTAGCTGTTTAGCTTAAACATGCAATCTTAAAGATGGTTTTTAAAAAGTACTGAAATTTATCCAAATTATCGGGCTTGAAGTTAAGCTATTTAAATTTTTTGTATTTAGCAATTTTAAATATGTCCGTATCTGTTGATACTTTGAAAACTTAACATACAAAACATGGAAGATAAGGGTTAGCAGTGTTGTAAATGTACATTATCTTTTTTGGCTTTGAAAATGTTTAAAATTATAGAAATATTGATTTTTCTTGTCTCATTATAGATACAATTTAAATTTGAGATTTTGTCGCCTTCTACCTTCCTAGAATTTTTTTTTCTTTCCCATTACATTCAGGTGGCGTTCTTTTAAATCCGTCTATTTTTTTCTCCCACGCACACGAATAGCCTAGACAAGCTTGTGCCATCATACGATATGGGTTTTGTCATTATCTTCATGTAAATGCATGTGATTACCAGAAAAAATAACGAAATAGCATTTTCGCCTTTGGGGGTGAATATTGACACAAAGGCTTTGGCGTGCAGTATAAAAAAAAACGTTCTGGGGGACACGGGCAAATGATGGTTTTTCTACATACACAACTACAAGCTAGAGCTTGTCACTCAGTTTCTGGCATGTCAGAGTTAGTCTGTAGGCTCCTATGATAAGACTCAAATTAACAAAAAAATATGACACTATTTACAGTGTTACACATTTTCACTTGTTTTTGATATCCAAGATGCACGAAAAATACTATCATATGCGGATACTTTTTCTGCATCTTCCAATTTTCCTGTTTGAATGTTCGTTGTTCAAAATATCATGTAATTCTATCGTTTAGCTTCATGAAGGGCCATTATATTATAAGAAGTTTTTGAATGGCTAAATCCATTAAAAATTAATATTGGCATGCGCTAATGAGTCTAAGATTATTCATTTAAATTTTTCCTTAAAGTTTTCACCATATATATATCTTGTATCATTCATCAGTTGAAGGTCTTATACACTGTTATGTATCAGCAATATGTTCGTATATGATTTATATTAGAATATCTTATATATATATAAGATATTCTGATA
>JAQGBW010002158.1:0-21138 GCA_034698625.1 Julus scanicus
ACTCCTAGTGAGTGCCCGTCTCAAAGGGAATGCTACAAGTCATAGTCATAGTCATAGTCATAGTCATAGTCATAGTCAACCTTTCTCACGCTAGTTTAGCTACCCAACAATATAGGTTCGTGTGAATAAAAAAGTCACAGAATTTATTAATGCAAATTAAATCATCGTTTCACACTGGAAATCAACAATGAAGAAAGGGGAGATTTCAGATACACACAAGTAGTCATCTTAAGAAGCTAAAAATTCCAATCTGAAGGATAATCGTGGCAATGCAAAGAAATCAAAGCCTAAGGTATTTAAACATGCCAATTCAAGGAATCCATAGTTGGTAACTCAAGAAATCAATAGATGCAAATTCAAAAGATGCAGTATTTGCAATCCAAGGGATTCAAAGTCGGGATATAACTTAAACAATTTTTGCGTAAATTAACTCAACTTTGTTAGGGAATCCTTTCTGTTTAGAATCCTTTAAAGATTTTGAAAAAGAAGTCGTCCATTAAAAATCAACAGCCTACGAGTCCATGGTTATTATTGATGCTGATGATGATGATTACAATCTTTGATCACACCCAATCATAACCACGCAAGGACAACAAAAGCAATAGAAGAAGTTGTATTCCTAACCAACATTTTTAAAATCTTGGCACAGGGTTAAAAACCACAAAACAATCTGATCAAAAATTGTGTGATTTATAATGAGAAAATTTAAGCAAAAGTGACTTTTTGCAAAATTCATCAACGATTGGCACTTATTTTAGTACTGCCATGAGAAAAAAATCAATTCATAGATCTTAAATGGAAATAAATATTTCAAAAGTTTATTTCAAGGATTTCACGGTTAATCACTTAAATTTTCAAGGTCCTCTCGTGAGGCCAATTATCACAATATCTGGTCAAAAAAGTCAAACAATGTTTCTAATTTTAAAAACTATTTTGTTTTCTATCAGATTTTTCTGATCATAGGTAATTCCACGACACAGACAGGAAACTCCCCAACATAACCTTGTGTTTACAGTAACAAATTTGAAAAAATCTCTCAATTTTTCTCAGTGCTAAAAATTCAAGTAGTTTTTCGGATTTCGGGAAGTTTCAAGGCGACTGAACATCCTGATATTTATATATTACTGTGGTCCCTGCATCCATGCATCACTAACATCTGGGTCTGAAGTAGGAGTGATTGGTTATGGTTTGATAGAGGAGACAATCAGCAAGGATTGATTGGGGCATAGGAAGGGTTAGTCATGGTAGTAGGGATGATTTGGCTCAAAGGAAAGGTGTTAGGTTGAGACCTAAGAGGCTAAGAAACCATAGGTCCTCACCGGAACACCTTCCATTTGAAATAAGCCTAACTATCCATACCAAACTATTTTCTTGGCCCCAAAGAACGGTACAAACATCAAATGGAAAAGCTCACGTACATGCAGGTCATGGAAAAGATAACGAAGGAATAAAAAGCAATAGTAGAGAGGGACTTTTAATAGATAATACTGACAAGTGCTTGCTTGTTAATTTTTAACGTTGGCGACTTGGCGTATTTCTGAACCATCTTGCCAACACCAGGGAATTAGCCTCCATCACCTAACTGGTGATCGTGCCTACGAGGGAAGACTTCCCACCTTCTCGAGGGGGCTTCAACATACAGAAAGCAAGTCGGATCCACACGGAACCTCGGTTTAAACTCTCATATTAGGGAACTTTGTCTATCCGTAAAAACCCCACCAAGCTTGACCAGGAAGCGAACACCGCACCTTAGGGACGAGATGCGAGCCTGCAACCAAATCGACCATCCTGAAATTTGCCTTGACACAGCTGTGGAAAACCAGTAAGAATAACAGACCTCAGATCAGAATCTAATCTCGGTCTCCTGATTGGAATTCAGATATTATAAACACTAAGCCACCAAGCTCGGTCATGACACCTTGACAGTAAGGGTACTAGTTTGAAGCGTATGACTGCAAATGAAAACTTTGAATTATGATGGAAGCTCGACTCTGTCCACTCTAACGTGCTCCCAGTCTCACAGCAGGGATCCCCTAGGCCATCAACAGCCTCGGGCATCGCTAAACCAATCCATCAGACAAACTCATGTGCAGGAATCAACGCTTCAGTGAAAGCATTGACCGGGATTGCTTCTAGAATCTAGATGGGCGAGAGATTCATTAAGAGCCCAGAGTTCATAGGCGTACATAGACCAGGCAGCTCTAATCCTCCTCATTGCGATAATTTATCGTACCTGGATGGGATATTTCACGAAAAAACGGATTAAGAAGGGCGAGTAAGAGCAGAGCCATGGCGGGTGGGTGCCTTTCGGATGGACGTCTGCGTAGCCTTACCTTTTGCAATGCAGCCTGCAGCAATCCCCGCCACTTGATCACGTTGTCCTCGCGCTCGAAGTCGTACGGCACGGGCTCGTACGGCGTGTTGGGCGCGGGGAACATGGCTGGAAAACTTCACTCAAGGTCCGAATCAGCAGTCTTGCTCCGCCATCTTGAATCGATTCTTGCCAGGGTGCGGTAAGGCCCAGACGCGGTCCGCAGGCACACTTTACCGCTGATTTGCAATGTGATGACCGGCTCCTACGGTTGCCGAGTGGAGCTCGGGACGCGCACCGACGATCTGGCCGCGTTTTCAGCCGCAAACGGGCCGCTCATGCTTCGTGTTTTACCGGAGAAAGATGCACGACAACATTAACTTGCTGCGCTATCCATTAACCCTTATCTTTCAGACGCCGACGGTGGTGCCCCCTAGCGCGACGCAATGGGGTATCCGGCTGTCGAACTAGACAACACTTTATCAGGCAAAATAAAATCTCGTTGCGCTATCAAAGCTCTGAAACCGGTAATTCAGGGTTCTTTTGCGTTTATTCTGCCGTCAAAATCGGCTTGGAAATCACGGAATCCATTACAGAACGGCTGAAAATTTCGAGCTTTACCAGTGCTACCAGCCGCGACTCCCTTTTCCACTACATTCTTGAAGTCTAGAAAAAATGAATTTAAACGATGAAAATAGGAAAAAAATAGCTGCTATTATTTCCACCACATGTTTTTTATATACTTTTTTCTATATGATAAAAATCCGCTGCATTTTCTATGTTTCAATTTTAATGATCGGTTTTAACAACAAGTAGTTCACAGCTGCTCCCACATAGGGATTTCCTAGTTTGGTAGAGGGGTCTCCTTTCCATTCCCCCTCCCCCCAGCAATGATACAACTCACGTGCCCACAGATCAGTCATCTCTATATTGGCAATGCATTTATAATGCGCCCAACCAAGTTTACATTTTTATGGTGAATTTTTCAGATATAGACGAATATTTGTACCATGATTGTTTATTTATATATAAAGAGCTCATAGTATATTTTGATATGTAGTGGAGTATCCATGTATAGGGATTTATGTGGCTTTTCGAGCGGTTCTCTTTCTTCCAGTGGTCATGCTGAGCTCTCAGAATCGAACATTTATCCCTAATATGTTAAACAATTACTACTAGGGGCCATTCAAAATGAAAGACGTCCCGAAAATAATTTCAAAAATTTTATTCTCCCTCCTTTATGGTAGACGTCCTTAATTCTCCACCCTAAACAATAAGGGCCCCAAATACAGACCAAAGTCTAGTTCGATGTAGGGGCCCTTTGGTAATTGTCGGTAATGTTGCATGGATGCCAAAGTGGTGGCTAAATTTTCGTGACTAACATAAGAGCATTTTTTTGTGGAAAAAATGTGACTAATATACAGGAATGCACTGGTCTCCCAAGAACTAGGGTCCCCTAATTTGGGGCGACTTAGCCTTATGGCCCTTTGTTAAATTCAATGAAGCTTTTTTCACAAAAAAAGTGCATTTTGATGACATAATTGATTACGGCATTGTAAATCTATAAACAAACTCAATAAAAAGGCTATTCAGACAAGGCTATTTTAGTCTAAATAAATCGTAAAGCATTTGTACAAATTGAATAATGGATCTTGGCAATTATTCCAAAAAGTAATTTACTATTTAGAATTAACCTAAAAAACAGATGATTTACTCAGTTTAATTTGCCGATTTTTGCAATTGTAAGCATGTATGGAAAATTAGCATTATTTATTGAAGGAAAAATGTAACAAGTAATTTCTTTTAACATTTCATAGATAACCACGATATGTTTTAAGTTTTCGAAAATACGCATTTTATAAAAATAATCATGGGCATTTCCGATTAACAAATGCCTCTAAATTACACAAATGAGGCACCTGTATATCGATGCATGTAGAACAAAATCGCTCACCATTCATTTAAAGAATTTCCAGTACACAACTCCAGCAAGAATCCCCAATTCAATTAAAATAATAAAGGCCAAAATTAGTTTGTTTGTCATCACCCTACAAAAAAAATAGCACTCGATCAATTCAACTCACTATCATACAGTTAGTATAACTGGCGAAATTATAAGAAAAAACTAGAATCTTACCTAATGTACATAGTTTTTAGAATTTTCCTTGTCTGCATTAAGTTTGCATCAGTACCAGACAACTAAAAGTTTTAAAAAATCAAATACAAAATTAGATTTTAAATAAACAGATCAACAAATCAGTGAGTGAAAATGCAGCAGAAATTAGTTAAGAAGTTTTTCAAGGAACTAGAGGGTAGGGACTTTTATTAAATGAGAATGATTTTTAAAAAATTGAAAAAGATTCACATGCAATTTTTTTCCGACAAGATTTGTGAAAACCAGAAATTTTGGAAGGTAAAAATTTGGTAAATACAAATACTGTATTTCGACTGTGGATTGAAACCCTATCCCTTTCAATGGGTACATTTGCAACGACACTCAAAGCCAAACAAAAAGAGATTAACTTAAAATAAAAATTGTTTAAAATAGCTTGATAAATCAGCAAGGTCCTTCGCTTGTCGTTTTTCACTTTAAATAGTAGATTTTTTCATTGTAATTATTATTTGATTATTTGCACTCACAACTGGCCTATCTCATGCTGCCACCTGCTGGCAGTGTGTGTAAAATAACGGACATGTTTCAAACTTGTTTATTAATTTTAAAAAATCTACTATTTTAAAGTGAAAAACGACAATCGAATGCCCTTGCTGATTTATCAAGCTATTTTAAACAATTTTTATTTTTATTTAATCTATTTTTGTTTGGCTGTGAGTGTCGTTGCAAATTTACCCATTGAAAGGGATAGGGCTTCAATCCCCGTTAAAGAAAAATAATGATGCAATTTTTGACAATTTAGGATAAACCAATAATAACTAGACTTACGTGATCTCTTGTCCGCAGTAGAGCATCTCTCTGGTCGCCCATTTCCGTGATTATTTCGGTTCCAATTTGTTCGGTTTCAACAGCAACCTGTTGAGATCGTGCAATGCTGCCTGAGGTGCGTTCCAATATTGAATTTGTTTGTTGAAGTCGGCTCCGTTGACCAGCAACTAACTACAATCAGTATTGCAACAATTAATGAAAGGCCTTGACAAAAACAGCAAAGAGTTTCTGGACAATCATATTACAAAACAAGACTTTTTCTACCTGACAATTCCCTAGGTCACATCAAGCAGGATTTTTGTAAAACTGCATAATTTATAAAAGAATTTGTCACATTCCTCAATGGCAGTTAGTTATTTGATGTTTAACCAAAAATTCAAATTTATTTTATAACGTTTTCTATAACTAAATGCATTTTTAATACATGTTATGACTTTTCTGAAAAAATAAACTGCAGCATCACTAGAGGCTTTGTACCAATATCCTGTAGTTCTGTTCTGCAAAGTTTGATTTTTTTAGTTATCCTTGCGCAAGTGTAAACGTTTTAGGAAATACATATTTGCATGAGAAATGAAATTCTTGCAGCACAATAAAGTAAGCTTTGAAAAAGGGGTATTTTATAATAATTACACATATTTGGTATATGTTGCGTTAACACAAACTCACACTAGAATTCCCATCACCGGCAAACAGCTCCTGCCTCGTGAATGCTGCGCTTGTTGAACTGATTTGCCTCTGGAATGGTAAAAGGACACACGTTTGTGTTTATCACTTCAGAATGCTTGTTAAGGATCCGTCCAAAATTCCATACTCACCAACTTTGTTTGTAGTTTGTTCAGGTCGTCCCGGTTCTTCCTGACCTTAGAGGTCATCTGCGTCCTGTATATCTGTGGTGCCTTACGCACTTCTGCCTCCATGTCTTCTACCTATCCATTCACAGCAATCACTATTTCACATTAGATCATACGGTCTTTCGATCTACTCTTAAAAAAGCCACTTGGCCATAGTTACCGCTATCAAGGCATCTTCAATGGCGTTCTCGGTTTCCCTGATAGCTTTTTTCCTCTCCTCTGCAATACAAAGCAGCCATAAATTTAACCTCCATTTTTGTTAGCACCCATATTGAAAAGATAGTCCAATTTTATTGCATACAATGTAAATGGATTTGTTGGATTATATATTGATTAAACTCATTATTGTTGAAACTTTACACTTATTTCAAGTAACACAATACAAACTATCTTGTTTTCCAGATACCAGGGGACGGCGCATATTTGGGGATCGGGAGCGCAAATTTGGGTGTTTTTGCCCTGGGTGCCAAACATCCTCGCTACGCCACTGTGCCGAGGGCCACATGGCCCTACGTGTTGGACCAAGCTGGGAGCACGCAAGTCAAAACAACTTTACGAAGATTGCATTCACCTCCACTGAGCCTGGGGATACGCACTTCGATTTTCTGCGTTATCTCCTCTGTCGACTTCCGAACGTCATCCTCCAGCTGCTCGAACACTTCCGAAGACATGTCAAGCGTCGCACTCATAGAAAACCAATTCGATAACAATGAATAACTATTTAATCAAAGACAAGAAAACTAAAAACAGAGATGTCCGGCAGACCAAAACAAAACGCCCATCACACACAGATCACAACGGCCGTTAGCCAGCGCCCCCCTTTGATCAACCAACTCACTACTAATTCAGCTGTTGGAGTTTTTCCTGAAGATTCCTGCTAAGTGCAGGGTGGCACACCAGTGCTTATTGGCCCAGTTTGAAAGGAGTAAAAATATTATCCATCTTTAATAAAATTGATAAACAATAGGTGAACATATGTACCTTCCTTATTGAAGAAATTTAACCTTAATTATAAAAACTTGTATAAAAGGTTAATTTCCCCAGTATGCAATCATGTACATTAATTAACAATAAAATTACAGTTAAATTGGTGGTAGCTAATCCAAAATATTATTTTTTTTAAAAAAAATATTCATTCGATCAATAACAGATTTTTATATTTTTCCTGTAAATTATTTTTGACTATATTTTTTTACCTTTTTCAACATTTTAACAATTTAATAGTCATAAAGTAGTGTAGTTTATATATATATGAAAAACGAAAAATTAAATTTAAATAAAATAACTTCTAAACCTATTTCCTAAACATAAAAAACTTGCAAAAGTATAATCTACAACAATAAAAATACCACAAAATTGAAAAAAATCTAAATAAAAATTATTTAATTGTATTTTTGCCGTGTATATCATGCTCAATTGATCTTAAATGATATCTAATGCCCCTAAACAACGTTGTTTTTGGTATCATCATTTTCATGCAAAGTACGAGGGGCGGTCAAAAAGTCTTGCATATTCGTTTATTATTCGAAAACCAGATGTCGTACAAAAAAACCGAAGTAGCCATTTAAAAGAGCAAAAAATTTGGTTTTAGGTTACTACATATGGCGCCACAATTCATACAGAATTTCGAACAAACTATCAAAAACAAAACGGCGCCTCACCTGAAAGCGTTCACGCAAGAGGAACATTTATGATGACAAATGTGTTTCACAAATTATGGTACAGAGGTGGTGTTTAAACTTTAAGAAAGGACGCGAAACTGTAACTGACAAAAAGAGAAGTGGTCGTCCGAAAACGTAGATTTGTGGAAATTTCTGCATAGCCAACATAACGCATTTTACGAGAGGTATAAACAATATGAACAAACGTTGGGATAAATGTGTCAACAAACTCAGGTCCTACATTGAAAAATAGCAAATTTCTTACTCAGTAAAATGGTTATTTCAGGTTTTTTTTACGACGTCTGGTTTTCGAATAATAAACGGATATGGAAAACTTTTGACCACCTCTCGTATAAATCAGTATCGAGATGCCCATAGATTGTTTTCTTATCAATAATTTAATTTGCCTTCATATTGACAAATTCTGACTGGGAATGTTAGGTGCAGCTGAATTGAATGTGCAAAGCAACCTAAACATGGTTTAAAAGTGTTGCAAAATCGGAAAAAAAGAAAATTAATTATAAACAGCCTCAGTTTATACCTTATGACATGATCAATATTAGAGACGCGGAATTACTTGAAGCCTGCATGCATGCACATTATTTAAAACCAACAATATGGTCAAAGAGAACAAAACTTATTTCTATACATGTGATGCTTGAGCAGCTCAAAGGAACAAAACATGAATGCTATTTTTTATCAGAAGAAACGTATCCACAGTATGACTTGGTTTATGTTATGAACTGATAAAAGTATTGTCATCTGCATATTAAGTTGACTTAGATCGTTCATTTCACCGTACTTCATTGCTCAAAAATAGTCAAAACATTTAAGGTGTTCATTTTGTAAATGAACTGTTCTACAACATGATCAAATAATAAAACACGAACCAATGGTAATTATGTTTGTCATATGGGCTTTTCACTACCATAATAATACTAAGAAATCAGATATTCCAATATTTTTACGAAATTATAGCTTTGAAAAGAAAATGATAAAAATTGAAAAGATGAAAAAAATAAAAGACTATGTGATGACGTATGGAAAAATTGAAGCATTTTGGAAGTCTTGGGGAACATTTTGAACGCATTATAGACATTAGAATTGGTAGAATTGTGACATATAAAACCGAAGTTTGACATGATAACATGATTTAGGAAACATAAACAGAACTTGGGAATTTTTGGTGTGACAACATTATCCTATTTTTGATTGGAAGAGTATTCCTTGAATTTGGGAGGCGAATCATGGAAAAACTTTTAAAAAAAAGTTCGATAAAAGTATAGAAATTTCAGTATAATGGAAAGGTGCAAGTGAAAAGCCCACAGAATTACCCTTATAATTGATCGAAGAATATCGTTAAATTGTCCGATTGGTCAAAAAGGGTACAAAATGGCCCCAAAAAAAATTCAAAAATGCATGTGACATGCACCGCAACAATTGTCATAGGCCCGAAGTTGTGCAATGGCAATCAACAAATTGCCCCACTCCCTTACAAAAAAAAAAAACCCAAAAATAACGAACCAGGAGATCAAAATTGACTTAACGACAGGACCATGATAAGCTAAACCAGTAAAATCATTCAATTACAGACCAAAACACCAAAAACACGTGCAACTAAGTTGCAACTTATGATTTGATCATGTGGACATATTACAACTGTTTTAAGAAGGTTAGAAAAGCGAAAATAAACGCAATTTGTATCAAAAACATTGCCGTTTTCATCCGTTGATTGCATTGGGCACGAAAGTTAATTGTGGATAACTTTGTGCGCAGTGTGACCAGCCAATTGAGCTTACAAAAAATATGACTAAACATACTTTTTCTTATTCTTCGACTTTTGACTTCTTTCCCTTTTTGCGCTTCCTCACGTTTTCCTTAGCAGATTTTGGCGAAGATTCCACTCCAGATGTCTGGGACTTATCTGCTTCATCTTCACTTTTCTAGAAAAAAATATTTAAAAAAACGCAGTTAGCAACCAAACAACAATTTTAATCGAGAGATCCATATTAGAGATTTGCTCAAAATGTTCTTTTGAAGATATTTTTCAAAATGAAAACGTTTCCAACCTTATTCACATTTGTATCCTCTCCTGACTCTACAGCAGCACCTTCCGACTCTGAACCAGGTGTCGCCTGAGGTGGCGTAGGTAGCTTGGCTGAATGTGGTCGATGCTTAGGTGGATAAAGCATGTCCATGACACAGACGAGCATCTAAACCCAAAAGACTCGTTGTTCATGATGGCCAGGGATGGATAGAAGGATGAAAACGAGAGCGTTCACTTACCAGACCCAGCATGGCGCCGACGGCTATCGTTACCACAGCAAAAGTCAGAATGGAAGCCCAAAACGGGAAGTGGTATTGCTCAACTAATTGTGTGTGGATATTCTGAAAATGAAAATTGAGAAGTCAGGCAATATGAAGCATAGCCAGGACAGCACTCTTTAACTTACACGTAAAATCATGGAGAGTTTGAAGAAATGTGAAACTATGGACATCCTGCAAAGTAGAGAAAAACACGAGGAATTAAAACTTATGACACTTGTTTTCAGAATATCATACAATTTTGCTACATTATGCCACTGCCAAGTGCAAAACTGCTAATGTCAAATAAAATAACTAAGCACTAACTGGATTGAGCTTGGTGTGAAAAAGCCTGAGAGTGTATCAAGTGCCTCCCACTTCTTGTCCTCAATAAAATTTATGAAGGTTTCTTTGTCACGGGAACCACGATATTGTCTAAACTGGCCATCCTTTACACTATTAGATGTGATAAAACAACTTTTATGAACACAAGATTGGAAAAAATACTAAAGAAAAATGGATAAAATACTCACTGAAAAATTGTGGGCAAAGCAGTGACCATGAAACGCCCACTTAAACCTGCAAAAACAATAAACATTCTAATTTTATTATAAAAATATTTACATAGATCAATTTCGGTATAAAAAATAAACGTCGCATAAGGGATTCGAACCCAGGATCGCGTAATTTCTGTCCAAGCCCCACCCTTTGAACTTTACCTGGGTTGGTGGTGACGTCCACTTGGCCTACGTGGATGCCCAAGTCCTTGCTCCAGGTGGAAAAATCCTCCCAGATCGTTTGCATGGCTTTGCACGCTGGACACCAAGGTGCGAAGCTAAAGATTTACATAAAAATATTCAAACAAACTTGTTCGCAAATCACAACTACGAGACAGGGGTGTACAAACAACGTGTCCGGTCACAGTTGACATCGGTTAACAATCGAGATGAGCAACTTACAATTCCACCATCCATTCTCCCTCCAACATCTGACTCCAGTTGACCTCATCGAGCTGAATTAACCCCGATTTATGGCCATTTGTGTGTATTACAAAAACAAAAAGTAGAAAAACTACCGACTTGGGCAACCACAAGAGCGCCATCTTGGAAAACATCGATATAACAAGGCGCATTGATACCAACTATCGCCATGTCACATCGATATCGCAAAAATAAGTCTATGATCGATATCACCACATATCGATATAAATGTGGCAAAAGCAAGCAGTGATTGCCTAATTTAAGGGTGAGATTTTACGAAAAACTGCAATAAAGGCATCCATGTTTTAAAATAATCTCAGAAATTGCAGAATTTGACTAGTTTTGTTCTCACTGGCATTTGAAAAAATTAAATATGGTTATATAATGTGGAGTTATGCCTAGTCCGAATTTAGTGAACTATTATTGACTATTATTTATGCGAATATGAAACATATTTGTATAAAACTGATCGCTATTTAGATTAAGTTTGCCGAAAGTTTGAATTAAACGTGCAGACTTCGGGACTGTCCCAAACTGAAATTTGCGAAATTCTAATTTTCTTATTACAGTTGAACCTCTCTAAATGCATAAAATGTACCGGTCCCGACTTGGTAACCCGTGTATAAACGAACCTGTCTAAAAGCATATTTGGGATGTTTGTCAAACATAAAGGTGCGTTTCGACGTTTCGACGTCAAAATATTCCACAAAATTTTCAAAACTAGTTTTAAACATTAAAAAACCCTAAACATAAGCATCTCGATAGCTGCTCTCAAAATTCGAACACGATTCGTATTTTTAGAACAGTAGTAACTCGCGCATTTTTTGCACATGCTACATTGAGAACATCTCGAGAGTTTCTCTCACGTGGAAACAAACCATAACACAATAAACGGGGAAATGTAAAACATTTTATTAACTTTTATTATTCAAATAATTTGTAGATATTTTCGGACAGAAAATCCATGCCATTTGCACGACCTGATCGCGCCTCCGTCAAGCGGGGGAGCCGAACTCCAGTGACGTCTATTGACGTCACGGCGTCTATTTTTGGCCTCAGCCTCCCGACACAGCCTCGTTGGGAACGGATTTACCTCGACGGAAAAAGCCGAAAGCTGCCGAAGAAGGCGCGGCTTGAACGGGTCCGGTGAGGAGACCACGGGCCGCGTTTTGTCCCCCTTCCATGGGAAGGGTCAGAGGTCAGAGGACAGCGGCTGGCACGGGACACCACACAGGGAGAGGAGGCACAGAACCCACAGAAAACTTCCGGATGTGCGCTGTTTGCCAACAATAGGAACGTGGATGTGTGCGCGTGTACAAACATCGTGGAATTCAGCGAATTTTTACCTTCACGGAATTGCGACAAATGTGGGGAATTTTTTCTCCTGAATTTTCAACGGATGTAGTGGGTCATGGACTAACACTCACAACGTCGAATTTCGGGGAAATTTCAACCACATTGTTGCAGAATTGCATAGTCTGAGTTTAAACGTGGATTCATAGAATTTTGGTTCAATTTTGATGATTTTTGTTGAAATTTTGTGACAGCATTTGGTTGAGTTTTTATAAATTTTACTACAGTTAATACAATTTCCGGGAAATTTGGAACAATGTCACCGTAATTGTTAAAAATGTATGCGTATTTCGACAATATATTAACAGATTTTTGTCGAATTTAGGCAAAAGCTTGATTGATTTTTGCTGTAGTTGCTGTGGAGTAAAGCCACACTAATTGTTTTTAATGAAATTTCAAATTTTGCAGAATTTTGGTGATATTATGATGAATTTTGGAAAAAATTCTACCGGATTTGTGACAACATTTGGTGGATTTTCTATGATTTTTTCTTAAGTTTATGCGAAGTTCGGTAACATTTTTACCCAAATTAGCAAATTTATTTGAAATTCGGAGGAATGTCCCCGTAATTGTTAAGGACTTATGCGTAATTTTGGCAAAATATAGTTTACCAGAATTTTGTCAAATTTTGGCAGAAGTTTCTACACAGCATCATTACATTCGAAAAATGTCATCAAAAATTCAGATATTTATCAATCTGCCCATCACCTTCAATGGATGAAGTTTTCGCGATTTTCTGTGAAATTTCCCCAAATTCGGTGAAAATGTTTGGACAAATTCTTATAAGGTAAGCTCATTTTAAAGTACCTTTAAATTATTATTGTATATTGTATAAACGCGATTAACAATAAAAGCAAGTTTGTGTACCTGAGAATCTGAGCTTCAGATTAATAAGAATCTATTGAAATTCAAAAGTACTGCAAAAGAGAGATTTAAAAATCCTGAAAAAAAAAAAACAATAAGAAAATTTCGTGATATTTTTGAAAAATTCAATTAGTTTCTTAACGTCTAGGAATAAATATCAAACTTGTATTGACCAGGATTTAGAAAGAATTCAGTGGGATTCAGTTTGGATCTATTGGATTCAGGGGGCTCTAAAGGATTCATAAGGCATACAGGATTAATATGCCATGGGATTCGAAATATAATAAAAAGATCCTAAATATACATTCAATGGGATTCAGGTGGGCTCTATAAGATTCATACAGAATTCAATATGCCATGGGATTCAGAATTGCCTAACAATTCAAAATACATTTTAAGGAATTCAGAAACACCTACAGAATCAGAAGGATTTTACGATATTCATAAGAACTCCAGATTAATAATAGCGTTATGGGATTCAGAATATTGTGATAAGATTCAGTAAGCCATTGTATTCGAAAATTTATACAGATGCATAAGGCTTGCATGAGGTTCAGAAGGCCTATGTGCGATTCAAAAAAGTTTCCAATTGATTCATGGAATTGGCCTTATGATTAGGAAGGGTACGTGGATGCAGAAGCACTCCATGAGATTCAGTAAAAAATTAATAGATTCAGAATGTCTCAACGATTCAAAAGGGCCCTATGAAGATCCAGAAGACCTCCATGATATTCAGAATGCATATGGGATTCAAAAGGCCATAACATATTACGATAGGATGCTGTGGCGGATGCAGAAGTACTCTTTGAAATTCAGAAGGATTCCATGAGATTCATAAGCTAGAACCTCCAGATTCATAATTGATTTATTGCATTCAGGAATGCCTAAAGGATTCAAAAGGCCATGCAGTTAGCTATGTGACTAATAAACGTATATGGATGCAGAAGGACTCCTTGAAATTCAGAAGGATTCCATGAGATTCATAATAACCTCCTTATTCAGAATAGATTTATGGGATTCATAATGTCTCAAGAATTCAAAAGGGCCTTATGGAGTTTCAGAACAGCTTCATGGGATTCAGGAGGCTATTATATTACGATCGGATGATCGTTATACAGTTGTAGAAGATTCCATGAGATTCATGAGAAGCTCCAGATTCATAATTGATTTATTGGATTCAGAATGCCTCAAAGATTCAAAAGGCCATAGTATACAGTTAGCTATGTGACTAATAAACGTATATGGATGCAGAAGGACTCCTTGAAATTCAGAAGGATTCCGTGAGATTCATAAGAACCTCCGGATTCAGAATGTCTCACGAATTCAAAAGGGCCTTATGGAGTTTCAGAACAGCTTCATGGGATTCAGGAGGCCATTATATTACGATCGGATGTCGTTATACAGATGCAGAAGGATTCCATGAAATTCATGAGAAGGTCCGGATTCATAATTGATTTATTGGATTCAGAATGCCTCAAAGATTCAAAAATCCATAGCATTTACAGTTAGCTATGTGCCTAATAAACGTATATGGATGTAGATAGACTCCTTGAAATTCAGAAGGATTCCATGAGATTCATAAGAACCTCCGTATTCAGAATAGATTTATGGGATCCAGGAGGTTATTATATTACGCTCGAATGATTGTTATACAGTTGCAGAAGGATTCCGTGAGATTCATAAGAACCTCCGGATTCAGAATAGATTTATGGGATTCAGAATGTCTCAAGGATCCAAAAAAAAGCCCTATGGAGTTTCAGAACAGCTTCATGGGATTCAGGAGGCCATTATTACGATCGGATGATCGTTATACAGATGCTGAATGATTCCATGAGATTCAGAATGTGTTAAGGATTCACAAGGGCTCTATGGGAATGCAGAAAGGCTTTGCAATGTTGGTGGCAAGAGGAAGATCAACAGGTTGCTAAAAGCCTGGATTCTGCCGGATTCAGTGCGTAACCCACATTCGTCGGAGAAGATCCGTTCTAAAAATAGCATGGAATATCGAAGACCTGTAGCCATAAAGAAGATCGCAATGAAGGAGGGGTGGGGCACAACATCATTCTGCTTCTGAACATGCTTTCATTCATCAAAGCCGGGGTTCATTCATGTATTTTAGGAACCCTAACTGGGTCATCCGAAATCGATCGAGACTGCTTCTGACCTGGATTTCGCTTCACGGAACTCTTGAGCTGATCGCGATGCCGGAAGGCGTTGTGGTGGTGGTAAGCAGCGCCACCTGGGAAACACTGGCAAATCAAACTCCCTTTTTCATTAATTGGAGCGAGGTGAATCTTCAGGAAACCCTTTCCCGAATAACGAGTCTCCAATCTCGACAAATTTTACATCTGGTCAAACAATTATACATGTCCCATGTATGGATATACAGTAGAACCTGTCTAAATGCATACGCTTGGGACCGGTGAAATATGTTTTAGAAAGGTAATGCATTTAGACAGGTTCATTTATACACGGGCTACCAAGTTGGGACCGGCACATTTTCTGCATTTAGAGAGCTTATACATTTACACAGGTTCTACTGTATATGGATACAAAATATGCAGCTCTATATATGTAAAATTGTATGATGCAGTAGAACCTGTCTAAATGCATACGCTTGGGACGGGTGAAAAATGTTTTAGAAAGGTTATGCATTTAGACAGGTTCATTTATACACGGGCTACCAAGTCGGGACCGGCACAATTTATGCATTTAGAGAACCTTATACATTTACACAGGTTCTACTGTATATGGATACAAAATATGCATTTATACAGGTTAAGCATTTAGACAAGTCCAGTTATACATGTGCACGGGTTACCAAGTCGAGACGGCACATTTTATGCATTTAGAGAGATTATGCATTTACACAGGATAAATTTAGACAGATTCTATTGTATATCGAAATAAAATATGCATCTCTATATATGTCAAATTGTATGATGCAGAAAAACCTGTATAAATCCATCCTGTGTAAATTAATTACTTCTCTAAAAGCATAAAATGTTCCGCTCTCGACTTGGAACCCGTGTATATAAATGAACCTGTCTAAAAGCATATTTTCACCCGTCCCAAGGGTATGCATTTAGACAGGTTCTATTGTACATGTATGACATTTTAGGGTCCCCGATTGGAATCTCGAGCATGGATGGAATTACCGAGAATCCCCTGAATTTCCCAAACTTGCTAAGCAGCGCCACCTAGCGACCCTTGCAACTGCGGCCTCTGGGTCAAACGAGGCCGATGCCCTTTCGTTTTTATCAATGAAGAGCCCCAAAGTGGGGTTAAATGGATTATCGAATCCGCGAAAATTCATTGAAAGAGCTCTCGGATGTTCAATGAATTTGGAAATTGAGGGCAACGATGACGTCAGAGTTCGTCATGGGAGGCGAGGGTGTGGCCCCATCTCAATATCGATTTCATAATGACTAAACAGCGTCCTCTAGCGTCAACCGGAAACGTAGAAGTTCTTGGAAAGCAGGTTATTTGAGACAAAATTGCAATTATACATTAGCCGTATTTCAGCGAATTAAAAATTCTTTGGATTTCATTTTTTTTGAAATTCTGGAAAATTTGGGAAATTTTCTTCATAAATTCCAGCACATGTGATTGCACGTCCTTAAAATTATCCAAAAATAAGTCCACAACCCAATAAAGCTAGGTGTTTATTTGGAAAAACGCTGGTTTGCATAGCTAAATCCTGCAAATTAAGGATTTTTTTTAGTTGGATTGGTCGTCACCAGGCAGCGCTCATTCGGTCATCGATTTTGGAGATGCTTATCGATTATTGTTGGGTGCGGGGGTGTCCTTTAAACCCGAGCCGGGTCGGCGGGTTGCATCCGGCACAGATTTCATTCATGCTGACATTTGCGGAGTCGCGTGACGTCAGCAGCGACCCCACCCACAATGCATCGCGCGGCCCGGAGTTGGAACCTGGGTCAAAAGTTCGCAGGCGAATGTAGGTCATGTGGAGAATCGACCTGCGAAATTCATTCACTTTCGCTGAGAATCCATGAATGAATCGCAGCGAATGACCTGGATTCGGAGTTCCAAGATGGAGGAGTTTCCTGCGCGCATCCATTCACAAATAAAGCCACTTTCCGTTCCAAAAAAAGCCCTCGAAGAATAAGCCTAGGCGGGCATGGAACGAGCGTCATTCATAAACTAATGCATTTTCTTGCAATTTTACTGTCTCGTAATATAAGTGCATTCTCGTGGGAATTTCGCTTACTTATAATTACAACAAACGTGACCTTTCAATTTTGAATTCTTAGTTGCAAATATTTATATTTATTAATAGTACATCATCTGTACATCTTCAATTTATTCGAATCTGAGATTGCAAAATGCAATCGAATGCATTTGCTGCAACTTTCGAACAATTTCACTGTCTGAGTCCTCATGAATCTCGAATCAACGAATTTTCCACAGCTGAGCATCAAAAACCTCAAAGTTGGGTCAACAATTTCCGAATCTCACCAACAAATTCACTCATATAGGGCACTGCTACACGTTGCAATCTCCTTCATGAATCTACGTGAATCTACAACCTCGAGCCGAATCTGTTTTTACCTTAAACTGGCGTGAATCCAAATAAATCATCCATTCTTTCAGAATCGCAGTGAATACCGATGCTTGTTTTCCCGCTCAAACCATGGCCATCTTGGCGACGAGGCGCCTTCAGAAAATTCCGTCTTCGACCTTGAAAGCGCTGCGACGCTTTGGCTTATCACCTTCCGGACGTTCTATGCAGTCATAAGCCTATTTTCCCAACAGATTCCCGCGGGGCCACTAACACCTGTCCCCCGGGACTCAGTTGCCGAAATTTAGATGACCCGTGGCACTGTGACGTCAGACCGAGGCAAAAACAAAATAAATTTGATACAGATCGTAGTCTTTTGGAAGAGGATGGGGGCATTCTCGATAGGCTTAACCTGAGCTTTCCCAGCATTGGGGAGGTCAAAGGTCGTCCTTTAGGGGTTCGCGGGTACGATCTGGAACGCCCTGGGTTAACGCCAAATTCGGGGCTTCTGCAGGGGACGCGTACAAGGGCGCGAAAAAAAGCTCTTCGAATTATCCAATATGGCCGCCGCGCCCTTTGGTTTCGTAGCAAAGGGCTTTTAGGCCGAAATTATGACTAGATTATGGTCAGATTACGGAGTTAGTGAAGCCAAATTCGACCATCCTTCAAGCAATGCGACACCAGGTTGCTTGTGGTCAGTAATCGTCACATTTCAAACGACATGTTATAGCCCTTGTTCGGAGGCCTTTATGGCGGACCCCAGATAGGCCTTTATTTCCCGACACAGTGACGAAATGTACGTGCCATTGGCGGGTAGCGAAAGTTTCGACTGGGGAGAAGGGGGTTTAAGCCCAGTTTTTCCTGACTCTGATGATTTGTAGATACTTTTTATAATTGACAAGGGACTATAATATAGTTTTTGGGATTTTTCCTCGGGGTCACTGCATGAACTTTGAACTTGCAACAGTTCAAACCCCAAGTTTGTCTGCTGTAGTATTTCGATTTGGTAAACGCCCAAATGGCTTTTGTGGGAAGGTTACAAATAATTGTTAATTGATTGTGTAGGTTCGTGGATTGACCCCCTCCTCCTTGAAAGCTACATTTAATATTTCCCTATATATAGAATGTTTTTCAAGAATCTGTCTAGACAAGTTTTGGGCAGTAATTGATGTACATTTGAATGAATTTCAGTAACAAGTAAAAAATATTACTGAGTACAAAGAGTAATTTGAATACAAAATGTACAGAAGTATATAACTTAATACAAATGTATTCAAAACGTATATATGAGTATATACAATGCACTTGATTACAAAACTGTACTCACAATGAGTGATTACAAATGTTCTTGAGTATTCACTTAATCTAAAACTATACGAGTATTAACCTAATCTGAAATTGAGTACAATGTATAGTAATCTTGTATATCAATAGTGATACTTTTAAGTAAGTAATTGAGTAATTTGAGTAACGAAAATGAATACTTGAAATGAGGATCATCCTAAAAGATTATGTGACATTCGACATTTCTAACCAATTGGTATCCTAATTTTTACATTTCTATACATGATCCTTTTGTTATCGAATGTTCTGTTCTTTTTTCACTTTAATTATTAAGATTCCTCTTTATTTTGTGTTCTCGTAATTATTTCTGCTTGCACTAAAACCTATATACCATGCATGTTTAAAATAGATTGAGTTCCCTAAACAATATTTTTGCAATCCGCCTTACTCAGTATACTCACACTATAAGTACCGATTACAATACTATTCATAACATGGAGTATGATTCCACAGTTACTCGTTGCCCAATTTTGATTACTCATTTCATGACTACTAATTGCATGTACTCAACTTAGTTAGCTATAGAGTACATATATGATTCCACTGTAATCGTATATATATCAGTATATATACTCGCACTCATGAATACATTTGCATGCTCAACACTGAATTACACAGGTTACCAAGTTGTGACTGGCACATTTTATGCATTTAGAGAAGTTACTCGTTTACACAGGATGAACTTAGTCAGGTCCTACTGCATGTATAGTAAAACTTGTCTAAATGCATCCTGTGTAAATGAATAACCTCGTTTTCGTTACTCGTTTACACAAGATGCATTTAGACAGGTTAATTCTACTGTATTGTAAAACCTGTCTAAAAGCATCCTGTGTAAATGAATAACCTCTTTAAAAGCATAAATGTTCCTGTTTCGACTTGGGACCCGTGTATATATAAATGAACCTGCTTACAAAAGCATATTTTCCACCGGTTTCAAGCGTATACGCATTTATACAGGTTCTATATTGTACAATGCATGTAAAGCCTAAATATAAAAGTTGGAAATTTAAACATTATATGCAGTAAGTAAACGACAAATACCAAAAGTCTTAATAAATTTGGGTTATGCATGGGTGAGGCGTCGGGGGTTTTCTTGAAAATAATTCGACTTTCGCACAATTTTTGTTTTCATTTATTTGTTAGATGTATAAGTATAAAGGACAGTTTGAAATGTGTGGGGCCCTTATAGTCCCTTACACGAGGAAATACAGTACTATAGTACATTCATTTAAAAAATATTATCTATATATATTAGCTTCATCTTGTTATTATATACACTATATAAATTCACATGTGAAAATTACATATAGCTTCGTTAGAATTTGGAAACACGTTCCTCTACAAAAATCTGCGAATGTTTTTCAAAAACATTGTACAGTAGAGCCTGTCTAAATACATCCTGCGTAAATGAATAACCACTCTAAATGCATAAAATGTTCCGGTCCAGACTTGGGACCATTGTATATAAACGAACATGTCTAAAAGCATATGTCACCAGTCCCATGAGTATGCATTTAGACAGGTTCTATACTGTAGAGGAGAGTGGGTAGGAATGGGACATTGCAAATAGTTAAAAATTGGAAAGTGTAAAAAGTTTGACACTCGTTTGCCTACATGGCACTCGTGTTCCCGCATTTTTTGTGTGTAGAATTGTGGTCTTCTGATGAACACAAGAATATGCATGGGAAGGAACCGTTTCAAATTAAGTACATTAATAGCAGTTATATAGAATGGTTATGATGTTATTAGATGCATGTTTCACACCATTCTGCCAGGCCCTTTTAATCTTGTGTGTTTAAGACAAATACCTAGTGGCAGGAGGATTGGGACAAAATAGTGCAGGAGAAATGGGACATCCATGTTGCTGGAATTTAATGCATTTTTGGTTTTAGAACTTTAGCACGTGCAATAGTTCTTTTTCTGTTGCATGTAATGCCCGATTCCCACTTGACCGAAAACCGAGAACCGACGCGGCTGACGTCAGAATCTCGGTTGCCGAAAACTGGT
>JAQGBW010002159.1:0-21123 GCA_034698625.1 Julus scanicus
CCCAGAAAATTTGGCCACTAGAGGCGCTCATGCATGGCACATGCGCCGTTTTGTAATGTATAGACCTCCTCTATAGTACGGATTTGTATTGAAAATACTGGAATAACACTATAAAAATAACAGAATACATCCACAATAATCCTGTAGTTTTTTCTCCACTTGCCCATATATAGGTCAAATTCAATTTTGCAATTATTTATATTTTATGTAAGTTGGCATTTGCTTGGAAACAATTTTGGAAAACCACAGTCAAGACATGTTACCGACCCTGAAAATGTACCCAGGTATTCCGAATAAAAAGATGACAGCATAACCACTGAATAACTCAATATTGTTGTTTCCAAGTTATGTGTACTTAAATGAAATTTCTTATATTAAAGGAGACCTTCAAATTGGTTTGATTTTTCAATAGAGGATACTAACTGCGGAAAGTTCCTTCATCTTGGATAAATTTAAAAGAAATTTCTCGTTTATCCAGTTAGCTGGACATGGTTTTGTGCATTATAGTGAGCATGGTATAGTTGCTTGGAAAATGGGGAATGGTATAAAATTCTGCTAAAAACTTTTCAAAACTTGCACGAGTCCATTGTACATTAACTCCCAACATAAAGTACGTATAAGAAATGCGAAACTGAAACAACTATTCCTGGTTATTTTTTTGTCAAAAAATCAGATATTGTTTAAAATCATTTTTCTTGTGAATTTTCTTATTGTTTAATTTCCAACGTACAATAATGATATAATATTACATATACACTCCACGACAAAAGTCCTGCAGATGAGTGTGCTAGGTTAGTTCACTCGATGCCACGACGAATTGATGCAGTATTGAGGGCCAAAGGTGGAGCCACAAAATACTGAAAACATTGTTGCAGGACTTTTGTCTAACTTTTGCCCTGTTGCAAGACTTTTGTCCAGTGTCTTTTTTTATTTCAAACGTAATTGCAATGAATAGATTTGTTAATTAAAAATGTGTGAAGTGATTTTGATTGAAAAAAGGTTGAAGTTTCATTTTTTGCCTGTTCCATCAATCTACATTTTATTGTTTTGAAGATATGCGTCATTAAAGCGGAAGTGTAAGGAGAATCAGGCGTGTTGCATTACTTTTGTTGGGGAGTGTATATAGGGCATATCATGGCCATATATAATTTTTTCCACTCGGGATTTGAAAAAACCACCTGTCCAAAATTAACCCCACAAGATGGGATGCATGGGAAATCCCTGTACCAGTTAATCAAAGAATATAAATATGGCTATATTTGGAAAAAGTGTTGCATCTATATATTCGACCTGATTAGTTTCTGATCGTAATTATTAAATACTATTTTCAAAATTCCAAAACCCACCCAAAACTGTCTCAACATATTCACATTTTACAGTACTCTGCATGCAGTTATATAACTGAAGTTTTTAAAGTACAAATTATTTCTGCAATTTGTCATTATAAAACATTAAGCTGGTATATATTTTTTCTAAAATCTCAACAGGTATATATTACAGCAAATGCTGACCTCCATCATGGCGGCCAAAATAAAAATGGTGAGATATATTTGGTATAGGACGAGAAAAACCATGCAAGAAAGGGAACCGTCTACATTGTTGTGTCATCAGAAAATAGTGAATTCGTATAAAAATAAAATAAAAAAATTTCAACATTTTGTATAATTTGCGAATTCGCTGCCTGCTTGTTAACCAGTTGTTTTCCTGTTTGTGAGGAACCCGCCGATAAGGACGTGCACTGAATGCCAAAAGCAAATACTTGCGAAAAGTCGTCTTTCTCGTAAATAAAACGTGACAAAATTTATAGCGAAACGCAATCGGGAGGATCTGAGAACGGCCGTGTTGCTTTTAAAAGGAAAAAAAACCTCATCTAATTGAATTTAAACGACAATCTTAAAAGGGTGATACCTAATCCAGATAATGATTATTTCAATTAGGCCACCACCGCTGGAAGCCCGTCTCAGCAAAGACATTTCGTCAGAAACCAAAGACATTAATTGCAACTCGGCAAAACGCAAAACTTCATATTAAATTAATTAATCGTCGCACACCCCAATTAATTAAACCCTTCGGATATGCAACCAAATTCAGGTGTGGTTCTATCATCTGGTATCACAACGATTTCATGCACACTAAAACAATGCACCATGCATGCGTCTTATTATTACCGGTGTGTCGTAAAGGGCCTAAAGGTGTGTCCTATATAGAAGTTCGTATAGATAAATCTAAAATGTATCCCATTTTAAGTAGAAAACATTAGAAATGGTCATTAAAGGTTATTACGAAAATTATAGAAAAGCTCTTCTTAAAAACCGTATGGTGTGCCCTGAGAATAACAGTGCCTAATTCAGTGTGCCTTGACAATTCTAGGTCTGAAGATTGGATTCTATATACACCAAAAATATGCTTTTAGACAGGTTTTTCATTTACACAGGATTAATTGTTTAGACAGGTTCTACTGTCTACACGGATCAACAGATGAGACCAGAACATTTTACGCTTTTAGAGAGGATATTCATTTACACAGGATGCATTTAGACAGGTTCTACTGTATACACGGGTCCCAAGACGGGACCGGAGCATTTTATGCTTTTAGAGAGGTTATTTATTTACACAGGATACATTTATATTGGTTCTATACTATATATTCACGGGTCCCAAGACGGAACCGAGACATTTTATGCTTTTAGAGAGGTTTTTCATTAACACAGGATTCATTTAGACAGGTCCTATACTGTAAAGCAATGCAAAAAATTTACAAACTGTATATATTGGTCCAACTTAAGTCCAAAACTCAGTATACAGTAAAACCTGTCTAAATGCATACGCTTGGGACCGGTGACAAATATGGTTTTAGGGGTCCCAAGTCAGGACCGGAACATTTTATGCTTTTAGAGAGGTTATTCCTTTGTACAAGATGCATTTAGACAGGTAAACGTTTTATGAAATATTTTGACATTGTCAAGAAACTTGAAACTCCAAATAATCATCATCTATTGCGAGCAGATATATTTATAAAAACCTATATAAAAAGAAAATTCGGTCCATTTTTTCATATAACTCATTTGGAATATATATATATAGTATACATATACATATAAAACATGTGATGTGAACATTTCTTTTATGGCATTCAGATGCACGCAAGGGCATGTTTACTACAATATTTTACTTTCTTGCTATACCACATGTTTAAACCAAGAATTGCTTTAATATACAAGTATATATACTTGCACATGTTTTTTTTCAGAAGCTTTCTACATGAATATTCCTTAGGGACATCAGACTGATGTTGAAATCTTTAATTCCAAAATAAAATGAAGCATTATCTGTTTTTCGTTCATTCATCGATCCGAGAAGTGAGTGAGCTAATCATCAATAATTGATCGCAAATTTCAGATGTTATTTTCGCTAAACCTCACGAAGCGGAAAATCGACGTGGATGACAGTTCTGGGTATACGTTTGCATGCATGCATGATTCATCAATAGGCAATCATACGAAATTGAAGTGTTTTTTATAAAAACACCCTTGCTGGAATGTTCTGTCTAGTTCTGGAAATTACAAAATTAAGATATATAATAAAATATGCACACATTTATCAGGGAGTCCAGCAAATTCATGACATGCAAAATGCCAGTATATGCCAAGGATTTAAAGGATTCTTCTTTACGCTTTCAAGGACCTCTTGCACAAATAATTACCATGCATTAATATATTTGTAGAAAGCTAGAAATTGTTCTATAGCTATTTTTTTTTTACATTTTTTGATAAAACATTAAACCGAAGCATAATCTGGTGTTTTACACGAATTGCAAGCATAATTCCCAACTTTTCCGATTTCCAAGGCTACTGGACACCCTGTTCATGCGTAAGACAAAAATTTGTAACGAAAATTTCCTGACCTAGAAGGTTAACTCCAGCATAAAATTGGTGTTTAACAGAAATTTAGGCATAATTCCCAAGTGAATTTGGACTCACACATTTTTTTCTGGAGTGTATTTCCCCTTTCACTGAACTTTAAACCTAAAAAAATTTAAAAATACCATCAATAGTGGGCGTCAATAACGACTTCCCACCCTCCACTTTTCCACCTTGCCCACATGCCAGCAGCCCCTTACCCCCCCCCCCTTGCTGTCCACATGCCAACAAACCACACCCACGCTCCTCTTGAGGATATCCTTTTTGAATGGCCCCCATGTCAGAAACGCGCATGAGCAATGCAACAAGTCCTAGTCCCAAAATCCTCCATTTTGTTTTCGGCAAACATTCTTGGAGTCTTTTTTTGCAGGCTTTGCAAGCACACGTTTCATCAGGCATTTCATCCGACAATGGGCGTCAAAGTCTCCGCGTTCTCGACAGCAATGGCGATCGATAGCGACAAAGGCGCCGAACAAGATGGCCGCCAGTCACCTGGTTTCATGTTAATGACGCCGGCAAAAGCCACGCCGCTGACGGTGGAGATTTCGCGCCCGCCGCCATATTAGGAAGCGCCGTTGTTGACGCAGGTGCAGATCCTATAACCAGAACGTCGATCGATGGGAAGCGCCGCCAGGGGGACAAAGCACCGCTTTCCCATTGGTCCTGGCCCATTCCACGGTGTCAACCGTTGTCAACTCCCCTGGTTACCAATCGACAGAGTTGGCACGGCGACGACACAGGGGGGCGCACAATGCCACCTTGTGACCCACCTACGCCGCCCAGAAAATCGATGCATCCGAATGGCCAATGAGGGAAAATCCCATTGAAAACACCCTCAGCCAATAAGAAGGCGAGAAGGACCTCCGAGGCTTAGCGAGGGGAGGATTCCCAGACTCTTTCATGGATTTCTCAAGGGTTCCATGGGTTTTTATTTCATCGAACAAACCCCTGTCTCCATGCATGGTGAACAATGGGGGATAAGTGCCCTTTGAGGAACCTAAAAATCTTGTATTTGCATGAATATCAATTCAGCTCTCTCTATATACTACCATCTAAAATCTTGTAATTCCTTGCATGCACATGGCCATTCAGACGACTTCAGCACATGTAACACTGGAACACGTTCTCTTAGTATGTTCCAAATAAAATCACTATCTTTCAATGGATCCCATTATCAATGAACATATTGACCAGAACGCAACATTGGTAACACTTAATACATGCAGAACACAAAATTGGCAACACATGCACAACACAACAATTATAAAAGTAAAATTGGTTCACATTTGAAAAGCATCACATGAAATGTTCTGAATGCAACTGTGTTATACTGCTTTTAATGTGTTAACAACATGCCAACATTAATATAACATGTTCATTTGGCAATACAGTTAGTGACAAAGCCACATCTATATAGCTCACTTAAGTCCTTTTCCGCCAAATGGAACACAAAAAACATCAGGTTTGAGAACACTTCTTGGAACAAAATGAGAACGCAAAACATTTAAAATGCGCTGAGTCCCAAAAACGTGTTTTAAACAATGTGTTCCAATTTGTTTTAGTTATTGTGTTCCCATTAAAAAAGTTAGAAACACTTTCGTGTAACAAATTGGGAACACTATATGTGTTCAATTAATAGTGTTCTCATTTGAAAAGCATCCCATGAAATGTTCTGAAATGCCAAAAAAGCAGTAATGCACTGTGTTATACTAGCTGCTTTTAACGTGTTAACACATGTCAACACTAATATACATAACATGTTCCTTTCGCAATACATGCAGTTAGTGACAAAGCCACATCTATATAGCTCACTGTAAGTCCTTTTCCGCCAATTGGAACACAAAAAACATCATGTTTAAGAACACTTCTTGGAACAAAATTTCTTGGCACACATTTAAAATGCGTTTCTGAGGCCCAAAATGTGTTAAAATTTTTTTTTTAGTAAATGTGTTCCCATTAAGAAAGTTAGAAACACTTTCGTGTAACAAATTGGAACACTATATATGAGTTCAATTGTGTTCCATGAAACAAAATAAAATGTATTAAATTTATTCAACTTATACAAAGCATACAAGAGGATATTTTTCATACTTTTTAAGTACATACAGTAGGTATAATATAAATTAAAGGACCCATTATAGGATTCCACCCTTCCTTAAACAGGACACGTTATTCAGGAGCGGTCTTACGCATAGGATAGGGTGCCTATAGTAACAGAAGTCCCCAGCCCTTCCGCCGGATTTTCAAAAGGGGCCAGGCTTGCAACTTAATTGTATCTTGGCCTGTCCCCACGCATTATCATGCTAATAAAACAAACATGGCAACCTGGGGATTATTCCCATGGATGAAAGGGCGCGCAAAAAGCTAGAGCCCTGGAAACCTTTGGCAAGTAAGCTTAGGGCTGTCAGGGAGCCAATCAGCTTTTTGCTTTCGTAAGCATCTAATTACGGTGGTACGGTTGAATGAATTCGGCCATGTTTCAGATTTCACGGATCAATTCCCCAAAATACAGAATCCATGCAGCTTCGAAAATTAGGCAGATATACCCATGGGCAGGAAAATAAGCTAAAGGGGCTAATCATATTACAGTACATACTACGAAAATTAGCACAAAAAAACAGAATTCCCAACTTGCCCCAACCGGTGAATCACCAGCATGAATCATTGCTTCATTGCCATGGATTTTTACTGTAATTAGTTGGCAAACTTTTGATCAAGTAGCAAAGTTTGTCTTATCAAATATAACTGCTGTTCGTAATGTAGTTACCGATGTTTGATTCACCCTATATATTGTTTATCCGATCATAAATAAATTACTAAGATGCTACATGAATATCAATTTTAGATGAAATATACACTTGAGTCATAAAAAAGTAGAACCCAATAAAACAAAATCACAACTTCGTGAAAAATTCCCGGTCTTGAATCCAGTGGACTACAAAATTTGGAGAATTTTCCAGGAAATTGTTTACAAATCGAAGGTTCATAATATCGAAGACTTAATTGAAACTAGGAATTAAGAGAGCTTGGATTCCGGTTAAGAGGGTTTCTACTGTATACTGACACATGCTGTCATACAGCAACCTGAGTAATGGATAAGTATGTTCATGTTTTGGAATTAATACTAGATTAAGGAAGTTAAATCCACCCTGAAGTAGGAGATTCCGATATACCGAAATTATGAAAATGTTCCTAACAAGTCGTAATTCGGTAATTACAATTCTATACATTGTATGTAAGAAAGTGATCCTCACCGCATGTGGTCAGTATAGTGGTAGTTTCAAACTCACTTGAGCATGCATGGTATATCCAAGTATACCCTGCAACTACAATTTTAATACCCCCCCCCCCCCCAAAAAAAAAAAAAAAAAAAAAAAAAAAAGCGCCACCTATTGGACTGATAAGAACATCCGAAATGTCGCATTCCTAAAGGTAGAAAACTGATGACACCCCACTCGTTCTCGATGGCCCATCCATTACATGGAGGATATATGACGCTAGTCCAGATTTTGATGAGCCAATATGTCTTCCCAGTCCATACCCATCTACTTTCCTCCCCTCCCACCCCCAAAAAATGCAAGTTCGAAGGTAAGGTCACCCATGCAGGGTGGAGTCCCGGTGAAATTTCAGCAAACCCAGCATGGGGCAACGCGGCCAGGGGTCAGTCTTTTACCTTGGAAATTGTGGGAGACACTGCATGCGTGAACATTAATAAATTGCATCGTTGGTCGTTCGTCGTTTTTTTTTAACGCTTGGAGGAATGTTCGAGTTGAGCTATGGTATGTTCCAGACATTCGGAAGCAGCAGCGCCATTGTTTTGCCACAAAACTGAGGTGTTTGCATGGCCCATGCCATCGACAGAAAACGCAGATGATAAAATGTTGGATAAAATAATATGACATCTAAGCATTACATTTGCTCTGGTCACATTGATGAAGTTTCAGTTGACAACATTGGACGTTCTTATATGTCGTTTTAGTTGAATGTAATTGCATTTGATGCAATTTAAGTTTCTATTGGCAATCCCCGCGTGGGGTAAACTGAGACAACTAATTTTGGGCAAGGGAGACATACTCACTTAACAAACTTTGAAATATCATTTTTGTACTTGTTGCCAAATTTTGATAATTAGTATATTGTTTTGGTCTAAAATAGCTAAATGAGTTGAAAATATTTTAGAAAAACTTAAATTGAACGATTTTAGCATGCACAATGGATAGAAATCACAGTGAAGTTACCTTTTTAAAGTATAAAAATTTCATTTCATCATATTTCATGTGCAGCACAATGTTTTTCAGTCAATGATAAACACAAGTTATTATAATCTTTTTTCACAAGTTTGCCAAAGTCATGAAGCGTCTCATTTTGCCTCATTCCGCACCACATTTTCAAACGCTAGAATTGTACCGTAGATTTGATAGAATTCGCTTCATAAAATTATCATATTACATAGCCACGTAGTTAAACCACACATCCTTACAATTTTAGATCAAAAGAACAATAGAGGAGGTCTACAATACAAAACGGCACATGTGCCATGAGCATGAGCGCCTCTAGTGGCCAAATTTGCTGGGGGGACAGCCCAGCGTCGTCCATATAGCATTTCCACTGATTTTGCTTTTCTAGGAACGGATTTTTGTGATATTTGGGAAATTTAACTTAAGTTTTTGAAATTTGAGAGTTGAAATTCCACTTTGAGGATCGTGTAGACCACGTGCAAACCATTTTATTTAAACAAAACGGCGTTTTATTTGAATGTCACCACGTGTTGCACTTCCATACATACAATAAATTTCTTTCTTAATATTAATTGGAGTTTTTAGGGATCCTGTGGTATGAAATCTTGGAATTGACGTTCCTAAAGTTGTTTTTACAACATGGAACACAACAATTCTACTTCATAATGTTTGAAAACCCTTTTGAAGAGCGAAAAAAAACACGTGTAAACTTAATGACACGTTTTTGGCCTGTCCCCCCAGGAAAGAACCTAAAACTACCACAGAGGGCGCTAAACGTAATGTAAACTTCCTCTTAATTCAACGCCCCATAAATGTTTTAGCAAGAAGTGTCTCAATGCTCCCCAGTCTCCTTTACAAGTCGATTCCAATAACACTTGAGGCTGTATTTGAAACTAAAGTCGGTCTAAAGGTGGGTATCCACCAAACGAAACATTAAAGAAACATAAACATACACACAAACATATACATACACACATTGATGTGTCCAGAAGTGTTTGTCACATGTGTGGAAAACCTACGTTTTTTACCCACATTTCGATGCTTCGTAGCGATCGCTCGAAAGGCGGTCCGGATCAAAGGAAAAAATGTTTCTCAAATGTTTCGTGACGTAGTTGATGACGAAGAGCATTAAACCATGACACAATTTTCAACACATGTTTGGAAAAACATGCTGAAAACATTGTTTTAGAGTTTTTGTGTATGTTTGATGTTTATGTTTATGTTTCGTTTGGTGGATACTTAGCTTTAGGTGAAATTGTATAACAAGTATTCATATTACATGCATTTCCCATCCACCATGTGTATACATGTCCGTATTCCCATCTTTATAGGTTGGCTGGGATGCCATAGGCATAACACGGCATTCCAGCCAACCTAGAAGGCTGTTTGTTCAGCTACCTCTATAAGTGAACTTAACGCTATCAGGACTGGCACAAACCGAGCATTGCATTCCCGGCATCGGTGGGAAAACAACAAGCCCGACAAAAAACAAAACAAAAAAACAAACACGTGAAGGTGGACAGGCAAGATAATAGGTTATTCGGACACACTGTCACGGCCGGGGTAACAAGCGGGGGCATGAATTACGGTTCGGACAGGGGTTCTTTACGACCAGTCCGCAAAACACGGCGGCAAAACCGAGGTGTCAAGAACAATACCACAATCTTAAGGCGACCAGTGTTTTATTTGGTTGCCAACTTTCTCGTTTCTCAAACAAGGCATAGAAAGGGCGTGCATCAAGGTGATGCCGCCTAATCACATAAACCCCCAACCTGCATAAAACAGCCATAATATATTCGAGGATAACGAGTGGCATATATTTACGGCGCTTCCGAGAGCCATTTGGAACGTTCTCGTGGGAGACTAAACTTGCCCTGTTCCAAGGGGTCAGATAGGAGTAAATGAATGGATTTTTGAGCCTGTGAACAAATTCTCAAACCCGCCATCTTGAATTTTCGAATTTGCAGTCACCAGTGAACAAATGGCGGGAAAACATCATTCACTCTAAAAAAATCAAGGTGTTTAAAAGTTTTCTTGAACACATTTCACACTTGAGTATGAACTGTGCCAAAGAAAAGTACCTTTTGTGAGTACATTATTTCAACAAATCAGCGAATGTATATTTCATTGCAACATATGTTTCCCTGAGGCGTTTGAAGGGCCTTAATGACCATTCGCGATGTGTCTTGCGAGATGACAGACAAGTGATTTTCCAATGTTTCTTGCAAGATGACAGACAAGTGATTTTCCAATGTTCTTTTAATATGATACCATAGCTGTGACAAGTTAATTCATTTTTAATAATGAAAAACTATCCAACTTGGACAATGACTGGGAAGTTATGCACATCAGTACTGGTTCCCTTTTTTGGAAAAGATTTAACCCAATAGCCTTAATAATTCTGTAACTTATCTTCCCATGTATGGGATCCAAAACAGCCTGTTGTTATCGCGCAGTGTACAATGTACAGGGTGGGCCAATAAAAAGTAAGCAAACTTTATAAAAATCATAAAATGGTTAATGGGATTTATTGAAAATTTTGTACATGTGTACTTAAATAGGATACAAAAAAAATCCCTATTTCAATTTCTGTTCAAAGTTAGCACCTTTCTCCGGAAACAGTTTCAAAAATTGTCTAGCACTGTAATTTTTCGTTTTAAGCAAAAAAACGTATCGCGGTTCTTTCTTTTTCAGTGAACGCCATTTTGAAAAACAAATTCGAATGATTACGTCATTAAAAGTAAAGAGAAAAACAATATTTTTACAAATTTTCATTAAATTCCATTAACAAATAACCTTTTTATAATTTTTATAAAGTTGGCTTACTTTTTATTGGCCCACCCTGTATATAGAATCGCCACCTAACTGTGTTATAGAATTTGAAAGCATCGAGTCCATATAGTTGCAAAATATTTTGGAATAGGGTGAATTTAGGTAGTTTCTCATATATTTGACAAACACAATCATTTACGAAATTATACAGGAAAAAAGTATATAGCGATTGTACTTACTGCGTTATACAAATTTTGGAAATGGTGAGCAAGTTGCAAAAACTTTTCTGAAGAGACACCTTGCAATCTGTTAAAAAACAAACAAAGTCAGGTATTATAACAAAATTGGATGATACTTTTGGAATATTTTACTTAAATGACAATATAACTATACTAAAGACTTCACGTGTTGAACCTTGAGAAGAATTATAACTCATAATATAGGATAAACGAAAACTTCATATCCCTAGAACAATTTCACCATACTAACATCACGACAACACTGACATGGATTATGCCCATGAATCACTTGCAATAAAACTTCAGGGTTTTATAAAACTATAAATGTCATTGGACAGTACATGCATTGATGTTTATAAACATTTCATTTAGAATCAAACACGTTTAAACTCTACATGGAATAAACTGCAAAAACAGATCTTAATCAGAAGTAGCAAGTATTAAATTAAGACCAACATGGAACCAACTCATCTGAGAACCGTTTTGAATCTCAACAGATGTCATCAGCTCCAAATTCATCTTAATCATAAGTACAAATGAATCTCTCAAACGTAAAAATTTTATTTAGTAACACCAATATAAGTTTTACTTTACTAAAAGCAATGAAGTTGATGATGGAAAACAGACCATGTCAACATGGCTAGCTAGCATCGGGTTCTTACTAAATGAATTAGTTTAAGTGGAAGGGAGGGAGTTTTGGCAATGGTCATTCAAACTGCCCAAGCCATAATTTGCCAAACAACTGGCTTTAATAGCTCCCCAACGTCCCATTGCTAGCGATGAGGGTATAAGCATTAACTCTTTAATTAGAAAAAATGCCAAGAATTGTGGTCATCTGTTGACCACAGCGGACCCAGTGACGTTAATTGATTCGGACGCCGTAGAAATTAAGCATGGTGGGGTGGTCAGTTGGCGAAGACAGGACAGAGACAGAGACAGATGGTCCAGCCGCTGCTGTCCCCAGGCCAGGGGTTTCAAGGTAGACAAGGAAAAATGGGTGCTGAAAAGCCATCGATAAGTACGAATGGACAGGTGATTTCCATGGCGTCGGGTCATGCTGGTGCCTACGCTGTGCTGGACACTGGCCAGTTCACGCTTTCGGCCATTATGCTCCGTGGAGTTTCTGTCCCGTGTCCCCGGGGGTGAGCATCCATCCTTGGACCACCGGTGGGAGCCTAATGGCCAGTTTGCGTTGCGGACATTTCTGGGGGAGAAGGAGAGGGATGGAGAGATGACCGAGGGGTTTGGGATGTCGTCGGGTGAGTCAACCGACTGTGGCTAAGGGTCACCCGCTGGGTGTGGGGCTGTCACGTGGCTCCACCGTGTCTCCAAAACGGCTGAAGTAACTATCGGTTAGGCAGAACTGCTCAGCTGAGCAGTTTGGCAATGGTCCCTACGTATATTCTCTAAAAATGTGAATTTCTTGACCAATTAAAAAAAGGGGATTTCTAGTACGAAAACAGGAATACAACCATCTGTTTGCTCATTGGTTAGTTTTTTTAAATGTTTTTTTTAGTCGCCAGGCAGTTAAGACGCATCAAAACCATTCCTTCAGGAGGCATGCGTTGCAACGTGCATCAGGCAAGCGTCGCACACAAGTTACGGTAAAAAAACAAAAACAACAAAAAAAACAATAACAACAAAAACAGCGATGACATCTAATCAGAAAAATCTCATTTTCTAAAAGCAAAACCATGTTTGAACTGCAAGCGCAACGGGCACGCACGCAATGGGCAGCTATGACCATTGCATGTCGACCAAAAACCAACAAAAAAACTAAAAAAAAAAAAAAAGAGCGGCCATTTTGAATTAAAGTCAAGTCAGGGCGTTGAGCTAAGGTTGGGGGTGCCGCTCCTCTAGGGGCTAATCAGCGCGAATCGCACGCGACTGGGACCCCATAAAACATGGGTCAAGCGCTCGTGTTTCGGACGTCTCAGCAGGGGGCGCGAGGGGAGCGCCCTCGTGACCCATTGTGGACATTAGAAAAAGCAATGCCTGATATTGGGACGGCGTTAATTGCAATTGTCCATCGTGGATGGTCAGTGTTGCACCCTGGTTGACCTCATCCCCACGCCACCTTCGTGACAGGGACCTAAACTGCCTTTGTCTTGTCACACTGCATGCTGCTCGATAATTAACTGCCCATGTAAAAAAAACCTACGAGTTTGGTCAATATAATTGCTCCATGATCACTCCAGGGTGAATACAGAAAGGCATTCGTGAAAAATGTTGGGTGCTAAGGGGATACTAAAGCAAATAACCGAACTTTAAATCCTTAACTATCTAAATTTTAAAGATCTAATGCACAGTCTTGTAAATAATGATCAACCCTGGTGAAAAAAAAAACAATAGAGATTTCTATTGTTATTTGGAACGTTGTTTTCTATTGGTAACAATAGAAAATTTCTATTGGTTTCAATTGTTTTCTATGGTTTTCTATTGTTCAGTCAATACAGCTAAACCATAGAAGTCAATAGAAGCCAATACAGGAACCATAGACAAGAATTATGTAAAATCAATAAAGTGTCCAAATAACAATAGAAACCAAATCTCTATTAGTTTCTATTGTTATTTGGAACGCTGTTTTCTATTGGTATCAATAGAAAATTTCTATTGTTTTCAATTGCTTTCCAAGGTTTTCTATTGTTCAGTCAATACAGCTAAGCCATAGAAGTCAATAGAAGCCAATACAGGAACCATAGAAAACAATTATGTAAAATCAATAAAGTGGCCAGATAACAATAGAAACCAATAGAAATCTCTATTAGTTTCTATTGTTATTTGGAACGTTGTTTTCTATTGGTATCAATAGAAAATTTCTATTGGTTTTAATTGTTTTCTATGGTTTTCTACTGTTCAGTCAATACAGCTAAACCATAGAAGTCAATAGAAGCCAATACAGGAACCATAGAAAACAATTATGTAAAATCAATAAAGTGTCCAAATAACAATAGAAACCAAATCTCTATTAGTTTCTATTGTTTTCTATTGTTATTTGGAACGTTGTTTTCTATTGGTATCAATAAAAAATTTCTATTGGTTTCAATTGTTTTCTATGGTTTTCTATTGTTCAGTCAATACAGCTAAACCATAGAAGTCAATACAGGAACCATAGAAAACAATTAAAATCAATAATGTCCAAATAACAATAGAAATCTCTATTGGTTTCTATTGTTTTTTTCACCAGGGATAGTATGCAAATGTAAAAGTGCAACAACAGAGAGTTGACCATACCAAAATAAGCTGTATAAAAATAAAATTCAGCAAAACAAATTCCCCAAAATTCTGCAAAGGTTTGGTTTTATTGATAGATTACTGTATCGGAAACTACTAAAAGGTTGTGACAACCATGGCACTGGTAAATCAATTATACCATCTGCGTCACCATTACAGTCCCACTTGCGTCAATGGCGATGAAAAATGGCGGCAATTTCCGAACACCCAGGGTCAGGAAACACGTAGCAGTAGTCAGTAACAAAGGCAAGGGGCAGATTGCTTGACCGCTGGACGCTGGTATCATCTGTCTCTTCCATAGATCACAATTCCACATAAAGGTCAATTTGCTGACCCATCTTCAGATTGATGGCAACTCGAACCAGCAAGAGTGTTATCTGGCCATTGCATTCTGACATTAATAAAATACGCTGATTGCCAATCCGAGCTCTATAGAGTCCATAGTTGTTGAGTTTAGTTGAGTCAAACTCAGATTGAATCTTCACAATTAGCAGAAGGGTCGCTCGTTGGTGAGGAATTTATGACCCATGTCCATTTTCACAATGACAAAATCAAATTTTGCTTTGATATAGCCATATTAATTCGCTTTTATGTCCGAGAAGTGTATGCTCTGTCCCTTTATGGGGTGTCAATGAAAAATAAAATTATGGAAGTTATAGATAAGAATGTTATCCCAAATTATCTGTCAATATACTGTATGGCAAAGGTCAGTATACCGTAAAATGTGGATACTTTGTATCAGTTAGTGGTGGTTTTTTTGGAATTCCAAAAATATTCATTAATTAGGACCCGAAACTGACCAGGTAAATATAGAATCAACCCTCCTTTTTCAGAATCTGGCGTTATTTTTACTCTTTGATTACAGGTGCAGGGATATTTTTTCCAAGGAGTATTTCCAATATATATGTACATATTGGAAATTTTCTATTTTATGTCCATATTTGATAAATTGCGGAAACTAAGGTTTTGCTCAGTCCCATATTACCCAGCTTATATCAGTTTTTTGACTAACGAAGCCTATAGATATTACCATGAATAATAGACAACAATAATCACTATTCACCTGTCTTAACAACAGCGGTTTTACTTTTTCCTCCCGAGATGAAAGTTTGACGACATTAGCGAAAACATCATGCTGGTGCCAGAATAAAAATGGCCGTCATTTAGAATATTGGGAAGTTAGTTACCAGAAAATGGCGGGTGTTTCTCTCCAATTGGCTTAAAAACCCCATTGAAACCAATTTAAGACATTCCAAATGATCAAAACGATGACTGACCCAAAGTATCCAAATTTTATGGTATATCAACATTTTGTATGGACATGCAGGATATGAAAATACAATTTATAACCTAAATGAAATTTCGTTCCTATGTATGCAAAGATTCCAACAACGTTCTCAGCAAGAACAAGATGTTTACAGATCCAAGCCAATCAATCTTAATTTGTGTAAAACTAGTTTTAGAAAATCTTTCACACTACACGTGTTAAGCACAAATTCAATTCATCTAAACAACTAAGAAAAGTCCATAGATCAATACAACTAAATCGCTATTGTCTTTAATCAGTTTGCAGAGCTAACACAAAATGTTATTGTTAAAATTCAGCCAGTGTTCTCACAGCGTTGAATCCGGTTGATGTCTTATCGTCCAGACATGTTAGGCTGACACCACTGACACCTAATTCCCAATGCACCGAATCGATCTCCAGAGGTAATTGCTTATTGTGAAAGGGTTGAAGAAACAGGTAATCTGGTCACGTCGCACCAGTTCAAGATGTTTTTTTTTTACCAGATCAAAGGAGTCAATTTAAAAGGAGCGAGAATCTCTTAGATCTAAATTAATCTGGCTTGTATTTACTTTGTATCCAACACTGTTTCAGTGTCCACTTTCTGCTAATGGGACAAGTTCTCCATCAGCTCTTGATCTCCCTTCAGCAATCTGGATGAGCTTTTGGCAGCTCCAAACAGCCACTTGACATTTCCATTAACGCGGCGTTAAAAGACGATTGCCCCACAACCTCTCAAATAAGCCATAAACGGCGCTATTACTCGGCGCCATTAACGCAATTTCATTTACTGTCTTGTTCAAACACGCACTCCCTTGCCATCGCCTTCAGAACGCCGATTATCCGAACGTCACTCCTCAATACGTTTGTTCGGCCATGGACCTAAGGCATGGTCAACTGACAATGGCACGACTGTAGATAGTCATTGTCCTTATATGACCATCGTTTTATTTGCAGAGTACAGATCAGAAAAAAACACGAAACAAAAACAGGGTTTCGAAAACATGTTTACAATAAGTTTGCTCACCAGTTTTCTGTTTAGAGGTTTCAACAAACTTCTTGCGAAAAAAAAAGCATGTTTCCAGCAAACATTTCGGTGTTTGCTTAAGAAGTCCGTAGCAAAATAAAAAAATGTTTGCCAGTCATGGCGCTCCTACTTAGGCCTGTACACCATGAGGGATAGTATTGCTACACATTTTCTATAACAAACGAATGTTTTTGGCCATAGTATACATGACTCCATTTCGAAACGCTGTTTTGATGTGAACACTATGTTTGGACAAACCTGTTTATCGAAACATGACCTTGAAAACACATTTCGTCAAACAGGTTCACAGAAACTCAGCATTAAATATTCTCAAGTTACCCGGGTGTAAAAGATATATATATATTAGGCACCATGCACAGTTAAGTTTGGGCCTGTATGGACCATACTTCGTCCATGATGGGTCATGGTGGGACCAGTTATATTTATTTGTACTATATCAAGGTCCACAAGTTGAGTGTCTTATGTGAAATGGGCACAAAAACAGCTTGCATAGGCCTGCCAAGATGGAATGTAAGAGCAAAATCCTTGAAAGGTTGCGTTTGAAATGTTGATCAAACTCAATAGAGCACATGTAAGAACAATGGGGGATGTGTTGAGAATCATCAAAAAATACCTAAAACAGTTTCAAACAACTGTTCCAGAAATTCCCCGAATTTCCACCAACTCATCGCCCAGCATATCGGATAACCGGTGTCCAACAGTTTTACAATGTCTAAATTACAGAATGCATTAAACATGGCAGTGAAGATGGAGAGACCATTGGATAACTTTATGACTGTATAGTTAGCAGCGAGTGGCACTAGACAAAATAATGAATTTACACACTTTATGGCACTTGGATGACCGACCTGTGCACACCTCCCTTGTTTACGACTTGATTTTCCTTAGTCACATTGTCCTAGCCTGCGTGCACAGTAAATCTAAGAAGCTGGAAAAAGAAAGACAGCTGAAAAGGTGTCCATATTGCTAGTCCAAACAATTTGGAAGTGAAAGGGAGTCTCTACGTGAACAGGTTGACCAAAACACCCCATAACACCGAAACGTAATAAATACCGAAAAATAATGAACCGACCAATTATGCTGAATCTTTTGTACACCAGTCAGTTGTTAGCATTTACCATACTTTCCCCATAGCTGTCAGCTCTAAATGATGACGTCAACAATTGTAATGATTGCTTATGCACAGTATATAAATATTGGAGAGTTTCAGATTTGATGCCCTGCAAATACATGTATGCATTGCATATTTTTAAACCATTTCTTTTTATATACTATCATATTCATGTATAATGTTATTTAGCATCATACAATGCACAATGACTTACAAAAATCTAACATTTCCAGAACAAAATTTCTTTTGAATTTATGCACATCATTTATACAAAAAAGCCACATTAAACAAAATCAGCAACAGGCACACGAACAGGAAAAGCCACTGAAATTATGTTACAACATCAAATTTTGCACAGTTTTTAAAAAGAAACACGGTTACCAATGTAGCCTATTTATTCCCATCAGTACATTTTGCTTCCTTTGAAGATTCCTATCAAACAGATTACCTTTTTCATACCATGCAGGCAAGCATGCTGGAAATTAAGAAAAGCCTAGAAAGACTATCCAAACGATTTTAATCTTAAAATCCTTTTAAAATATGACAAATGTAAAAAAGCACGGCGAGGAAAGATAGAAAGAAGGGATGTTTTTTGTTAGCGTGTTTTTTTTTGCATGAAAATCCAGATAACGCTTCCATGTGTGTGGCAGCAGAGCAAGTAGGTCAATTAAACAATTTAATGAAGTTGAAATGTGCCAAATTTCCGCAACGGAATGATGGGGATTTGAGAAGCCCATCATGTGGGTTCGCCGTAAATTAGGTTTTAGTACGAGCTAAGCCTGGAGAATTTAGCGGTTGGTAGCACATTTCACTTAAAAGAGATACCGAAAAGATAACTTCTTGGAGTTTTTCACCGCAATCAAAAAAATGCTTAAATTTGCATTTTTATGAGCAGATCTTTTTTTTTTTTTTTTTTTTAAATGACTGTCTACAGAGACTAATTAAATTAATTGAGAAGGATTCTGCAGTTAAGCGTCCATCAATCGAAATAATACAGTAAGTCATCTTCAGGAGACTGCAGTTGAAGCAACCAGATCACTCATTAAAATGTAATATTGACTTCAAAAAAGAAAATTTTGAAGTGCTTCCATGCAGCTTAAGAAACAAAATCACATGTAGATTGATTTTGGAACACATATATATACTATTCTGATTTTGGAACACATACATGCTATTCTGATTTTGGAACACATATATACTATTCTGATTTTGGAACACATGTATACTATTCGGATTTTGGAACACATGCATGCTAGTCTGATTTTGGAATACATATATGCTAGTCTGATTTTGGATACATATATGCTAGTCTGATTTTGGAACACATACATGCTATTCTGATTTTGGAACACATATATGCTATTCTGATTTTAGAACACATATATGCTATTCTGATTTTGAAACACATGTATACTATTTTGATTTTGGAACACATATATACTATTCTGATTTTGGAACACATGTATACTATTCTGGGTTTAGAACACATGTATACTATTCTGGGTTTAGAACACATTTATACTATTCTGATTTTGGAACATATGTATACTATTCTTATTTTGGAACACATATATACTATTCTGATTTTGGAACACATACTGTATACACTATTCTGATTTTGGAACACATTCTGTATATACTACTCTGATTTTGGAACACATACTGTATATACTATTCTGATTTTGAAACACATACTGCATATACTATTCTGATTTTGGAACACATATACTATTCTGGGTGTGGTTTGGCTCACGTGTTCGAAAATCGAGATTCTTCATTATATATTTCAGCTGCATTCACGATAGTTCAAAAAACTTTATTTTATAAAAAACGTCGGCTTTACCAAAAAAATAGCCAATATACTAACGCTAATTTGACAATCGATCCAAGATGGCCGTCGCTTGGTACAGCGGAAGGTATTCTACCTTCGTCTATCCAGAAAATACTGACTGACATCCAACCTTCTTTGTGAATTTGATGAAATAATAAAAGTCCACAAAATCCAAAAAAAGTATATCGATTCCGATGAGTCATTTTCGTTGTCCCCACACGGCCATGGAACGCAAAATCAGATTCTTTCATCCATATTTGATATATCAATTCCTTTTGTCATCATTATTTGAAGACGAGTCGTAATTAAACGACTGATCTTTGCAACGTCAATAAAGTGGGGGTCATATATTGAGCCAGTAAGAGGGCAGATGGGGATGTCAAGCGCTGGTCAAGGAGGAAAAAATGACATTCCGTCATAAATGCAACGGGCAGATTTATAATTGCAATGACCAATTGGAAGGGAGGATGTACTCGTCGATCCTAATCAAACTCCACAAGGCAGAACTAACGTTTAATGACGAAATATGAAGAGAAGTCATATAATGAGAAATGTAATAAAAACGTTGTTTGGTATCCAAGAAGCCGAGCCACCAGAGACCCACTAATGGCATTTCACGATTCATTTGATGCTCTTCCAAATAACAGTACTTAATATTAGAAAAAAAAACATGGAATTAAGTTGTTTTCTAAGAGTTCTCTGGCGTATTGCTCTTAAATGACATAAAAAGTTGGTCCATGATGGCGTTTGGTCAAAAACTTGGTCAATTTCAAAGAAAATAAAAGTTTCCTGTTAAAGAGGACCTTCGGAATCGCGAAAGCAACTTTTGGACAATTTGGAGCCTTATTCATAACCATAAATTTAAGTTAAATGATGTCACAGTGATTAACATATACTGAATTAATGTGTCAATTAAGTGTGTTCATCAATTAATTTTAGACAAATTGTTACTTCAAATACACTTTGCATGCCAGCTTAATTACATTAGAGATTCCTGTTTAAATCATTAGAAACCTAAAATTGCACTAAACAAATTTAAAATCATTGCAATATGCATGACGACTGCACCACTAAAATGGGTGAGTCGTTAGTATACAGTGGAGTCTCACTTATACGATGCTCACTTATATGAAATATTCAGTTATACAAACTATTTATTCTTCCCCGGCAAAACTCCATTTAACCCTGTGTAATGCATTATTTGTTAATACGACATTCAGTTATACAAAACTTCCACTTATACAAAAGGTGATTCCTTGCCCTGATGTAATCCCCTCGTGTAAATACTATTCAATTATAAGAATATCTTTTTTTACATACATAATTGTGAAGTGTTTCGTCTATTCTAAAAACGTAAACGAAAAACAGTGATGTTATTATTGACTGTGAACAGGTCTTATATAATATGTAGCTTGCAGGAAAAACAAGCAAGCTAAAATTACAGT
>JAQGBW010002160.1:0-21116 GCA_034698625.1 Julus scanicus
CGTTCAACAGAGCATGCGCACTGGGGTCAAAATTAACGGTAAGTGAAACGTACGTTTCTTGCTAAATCTCTCTATTATATTGAAATTGCGAAAGGGTTACAAGGAGTAAACACCATACACTACCCTAGCCTAATTTTTTTAAAAGCGTGGATAATTTCACCTTCCTCATTCCTTAGTTTCTTCACGACTTTCGATTGCATGCATTTTTTTTTTAAGCAAATCGATGACTAAATCTCATAAATCGTGCACCTTACTTGGGAGGGGGGTGGCGCTTACGCTATAACGTTTAACAGTCATTTCATTTTTTTATTTTTTTTGTTTGGGTATTATATTTAAGCCCGTCTATTTTTCATTGGGTTTTTGCGAACGGCATTACAGTCGTGAATTGGCCGCAACAACAACAACCTTGGCACAGTTACAAAAATTGGGGTCAGTTCTGGGGGAAATTGTTGCTCCGTTGGTTGATCACCATTTTCCAATGTCTTGTACGTGTCTGACGCGTTTCGTATCGACTCCCCCCTTCCCTTCCAACTATTTTTTTCTCACACCTTCGATCGACACCAATGTACCTTAATTGGCGTCCAGGTACCACTCTACCCCCACTTTCAATCTGATTGACTTTAGAGATAGGACGACCGACTCGAAGACCGTGAAACTCTATAAAAGGCCATGTATTTTCAGGCGCCAAAAGCTAGGTGCTAGAATGTGAAAATTCAGGGGAAAATCAGCTGTTCGACATTGGGATGTGTTTCTAAAAATGGTTCCTAGACGGGTTCATGGCTGCTGCTGTATTCTGTGCCAAGGAGAAGTCATAAAACGACAGATTTCACAGAAGGTCCCTTGTAATCCAATTTCTAGGCCATTGAAATGTTATCGTCTTAGACGCTATTAAGAAACTTATCGTAAATGGAGGTAGTGGATGATTTAAACTTACTTCATCCATTAGTGGAGGTACTGAAACATTTGCAAAAAAAATTACCCACATGATAAGTATTAGGTGGCTGTGCAGCCCAAAGTGGCTGGAATGTTATAGGAATGCCAAAGGCATAGTAATTACAAATGGCAAGACTTCATATAAAACCCAGCTGCACAACATTTAGGTTTCAGAAGTATTAGGTGGCTGTGCAGTCCAAAGTGGTTGGAATGTCATAATAATGCCAAAGGCATAGTAGTTACAAACGGCAAGACTTCATATAAAACCCAGCTGCACAACATTTAGGCCTCTTGGAGTATTAGGGGCTGTGCAGCCCAAAGTGTCTGGAATGTCATAGGAATGCCAAAGGCATAGTAATTACAAATAGCAAGACTTCATATAAGACCCAGCTGCACAACATTTAGACCTCAAGAGTATTTGGTGGCTGTGCAGCCCAAAATGGTTGGAATGTCATAAGAATGCCAACGCCCAACGGCATAGTATATTGAAAATAGCAAGACTTCTTATAAACACCAGCTGCACAACATTTAGGCCTAATGGAGAAATAGGTTCTTGTGCTGCCCAAAGTGGCTTGAATGTCGTAAGAATGGCATAGTATATTACAAATATTAAGACTTCATATAACAACTATCTGCACAACATGTAGGCCTCAAGAGTAGTTGGTGGCTGTGCAGCCCTAAGTGTCTGGAATGTCATAGGAATACCAAAAGGAATGTATATTACAAATAACAACTATCTGCACAACATTCAAGAGTATTTGGTAGCTGTGCAGCCCAAAGTGTCTGGAATGTCATAGGAATACCAAAAGGAATGTATATTACAAATATCAAGACTTCATACAACAACCAGCTGCACAACATTTAGGCCTCAAGAGTAGTTGGTGGCTGTGCAGTCCGTTTATGGTATATTAGAAATAACAAGACTTGTACAACAACCAGCTGCACAGCATGCCATGACATTCCAGCCTCCAAAGGCTGTTCAGCCACCAACAAGTAATCTTAAAACAGCTACAAAGTAGTAAAATCCAACGAATTACTACCAAACTTTATTATTAGTGCTTTATTATATATAAAAATCTTGTTTTATTATAAACTTAAACGTGTTTTACATTTTATATAACTTGATTTATACAACTTTCTGTTATAATAAAATGTGGTTGTAAAATATAATCTGTTTGTATAAATGCAAACAGCAACCACTTGAAGATGAAAAAGATCAAAGTAGTAGAAATAAATCCAACTTTTATATGAATATGAATAATAAAAAAAATTCTAGTCATGTTGGCAATGAAGTCTGAATTTCAAATAAGTTTAAAAATGGAACATTAAATGACCCATCCTTGACATGGTAAATTTGCAGTCACCATATGAAAAATGGAAACAAATTTCTGAAAATCTATGTGGCATTGATTGATTCAGTGAATTTTACAATGCAGGTCATGAAGTTATTATTTATAATGCTCAGTTGCTTCCTTCCCACAAATTTCATGGGTCTACGCACTGCATGCTTATTTCGAAATTGTTAATTGGAAATTTATGTAAGTTTACCATGCAGGAAGAAGCATTTTCTAGACTGCAGTTGAATGTAACGAGAAAGGATAGTTTGAACAATAAAACATGGCGTTAATGAAACTGAACCCCTCATTAAAACAGAATTCAAATGTGTTTAACTAACGTTTTGGTTGGTAGATTTCGGAAATAACCTATAGTGTTGTGATGCGTGTTTTAGAAGATATAAATCGAAATTTAAAAGATGAGATTCAGAGTCCAAAACATCCTGGAATTAGAACACCAGCATTACAGCAACGTGTGCCATATGTTCTGACTATTTAGCACAGGCCATTAACTGCTAATTCAAATAAAATAGCTAGTGTTTAGGCAGGTGGTAGTATAGTGTTCAATGTCTTGTTTATCATTGCTCTTGTTAGCACCAAATGCTAGCGAGAAACTCTCGATAGCAATTTTAGTCAATGAACGCACATCTGAGAGTAGCCTGAGAGTTGCCTGAGAGTAGCACGTGCTATTGTCTGAAAGCTCTCTTGTTCGAATTCTATCGCTAGTAGTGGACACGAGCACAATGGTCTCTCTGATAGCAGCTCGAATTCTGAGAGTAACTGTCGAGAGCTAGACCGAAAATGGAACACATTTCCACATTAAGAAAACGCCATCTGTTGATGGCCTTTCCCACATTGCAGCAGAGCATTGAGGAAATGATGTTTTGGAATTTTTAATGTTTAGGGTCAAGTTGTGTGGAATACTAGATTGATGAGTACGGTTCTGAGAGTATTCTCGAGAGCTTTCTTGACGAGATTCTAGTTGAGTGCTCTGCAATAGCGCAATCAGCTGAAAGCAACTCTCAAATATATAACCATTGTGAGAGGTTATTATAGTAGCGTGTCTACACATTAGCCAAGTGGACACACTTCTGAGAGTGCTCTCGAGAGTATTCTTGACGAGATGCTCGTTGGGTGCTCTACAATAACATAATCAGGTCAAAGCTACTTTAAAATGGATAACCATCTGAGAGCATCTATCGAGAGTAAATCTTCAATGGATTCTGATTGATGAGTACGGTTCTGAGAGTATTCTCGAGAGCTTTCTTGACGAGATGCTAGTTGAGTGCTCTGCAATAGCGCAATCAGCTGAAAGCAACTCTCAAATATATAACCATTATGAGAGGTTATTATAGTAGCGTGTCTACAAATTAACCAAGTGGACACAGTCCTGAGAGTGCTCTCGAGAGTATTCTTGACGAGATGCTCGTTGGGTGCTCTACAATAACATAATCGGCTTAAAGCAACTTTCAAATACAGAGAGCATCTATCGAGAGTAAATCTTCAATGAATTCTGATTGATGAGTACGGTTCTGAGAGTATTCTTGAGAGCTTTCTTGACGAGATGCTAGTTGAGTGCTCTGAATGGATTCTGAACCCTTTGAGAAGGGTGCCCTTATAAGCAGCCCCATGAACAGACATTTAATATTTTAATTGGCATGCAGATTTCTCCTATAAATTCCAGCCATATAGATGCAGCTTCTCTTGGGTGTTTCGGTTTCTTCCCGCTAGATGGCACTGGATACATGTACTGTTTACTTATGAACGTCTATGCAAGAGGCGTGTAATTTATTCCCATCGTGAAAATTGTATTTAGCTCAAGTTCATTCTCATAGAAATACGCGGAATACCCGGGTGTGAAATGTAGGTTAGCGCAATAGAAATCTATAGACGTCAGGGAATTAGTCATACCTGCAACACGTGATCAAGCACAGTTTGACCTCTCTTATTGATTTTCCACTTTCACACCGAAGGATGTGTCTAACCATTGACAATGACGCAAAAGACTGGGATTAAAGTGGGGTCACCTAAGCGTGGTCAAGTGTCAACCCGGACCTACCTTAACTTAAAGATGCTTTATTCTGTAATCAATGCACACGGATTTCGATACACGAAGAGGGGGCAATTTGCACCATTAAAAGTTGCGAAAGCAGACGCTTAGCAAATCTGAGATATACTCTCTGTTGAGTAAAAGTATAATATACTTTTAAAATAAAATTAACAATGGCTGCCCAAAGGCCATGTTCTGCAAGCAATAAAGACATGTGCTGATGGTGGCAGTGTGTCATACCAGTTTTAAACTGTCCATATACCATCAATCAGAAGTCGATTTTTCTGCTATGAAAGCTGCAAGTTTTTTGTGGCAAAAGTGCAAGTTTGCTATATTAAAAGCTGCAAGTTTTCTGCAATAAATGTACAATTTTTCTGCAATAAAGGCGGCAATTTTTCCACAATATACGCTGGAAGTTTTTTTGTAGAAAAGGCAAAGTTTTTTGTAGAGAAAGTACACGTTTTTTGTAGAAAAAGTACAAGTTTATTGTAATAAAAGATGCAATTTTTCTGCAATATGTAAAAGCTGCACTTTTTCTATAACAGAAGTGGCCATTTTTCTGCAATAAATGTGCAAACTTATTGCAATAAACATACAAACTTTCTGCAGCAAAAGTGCACTTTTTCTGATTTTTCTGCAATTTTCTGTAAAGAAAGCTTCGATGCAAGTGTATAAATTTCCTGTAATAACACTTTCTGCAGATTTATCCCACTTTTTCACAAAATTCTGCGATTATGCATCTCATTTAACCCAAAAACATTTTCATGTATATTCTGCTACTAAGATTTTCTGAAGGGGAGGGTAAATTTTGTGAAGCACTGAACTAGAAAGTTCAAATCATCCATCCAGAATTGAAACTAGCTCACATACACGGTCAGTTTTGGCTTGTCATCACTCCAGGAATTTAAGCAGGTTTGAACACATAAGTCCTGCTTCAATCAAGGATTGTTGATTGAAGAAAATTCTAAACCATACTTCTATTGACCATAAGAAAGCGCTGTAACTGAAAATGCAAGCAGCCAGCCTACGTTTAGCCCGCGCCACCTGGGGGCAAATGTGTCGTTATCGAATGCAATTAAGAATTAAAGCCCATTAACACCGAACAAAGTTCTGTACTTGATCATTAATTGAAATGACTTCACCGTGTGTACGTGCCTTCAGCATTTCATAAATATTCAGACTGGTTTTTTTTTGTTTTTTCTGCAATGGTAGAAACTGTCGATCCGTTATTATGACATTGGTCAGAACATACTGCATATGCACTTAGAAAACCTGTTTTGAAAAACTCGGGTTATATAAATGGCAGGTTTTTTAAGGATGGTTTTAATTAGAATGAGTTGCACGTCGCCATTAGTCGTTGACGCAATGAAAAGTGGCAATAAAAAGTGAATGCTATTAAAAACCCTTAAAAGTCGTCCAAACAGGAAGTGTGGGACGATTTATGTGGCGCATAGCTGACTCGGTTATGTCACGCTCGCAATGGATTTCTTTTTTAACTGCTTTGCACGAATACGGTTTTATCTGAAAATTTAATCGACTATTTTTTTTTTCTTCAAATTTCTGTACCTTAATTAGGTATTTCTGCAAGCACGTATACCGTATTTCGGAATCGACTGGTTCTAAACTTGACCTTCCACTTACTAACACTGACCAAACTCATGCCATGAAACACGTGACATCTACCATACAGTATGTCACGCTACGAAAGCTAAAGCCTGTTGCCCACATGGCGAAAATCACTCACAACTCACACCTCACAACTCACAAAATTGCGTGCCATTTCCACTTGACGCACCTCACAAATGGAAAAAAGATCGGCGCTCCTGCTAGTGGCGTGAAGCACGTGACCATATTTACCATATTTTCTAGCTAGCCACCATGTTGTGCGCTTCAAAAGTGATGTTTGAATACGGCATGGCGAGGCTCATTTTGGTGACGTCATGTGAGCTTGCCTCACTGCGCGAACGTCCACTTCCTGATTTAGCAGACGATTTCGTGTGAGTTGTGAGTGATTTTTGCCAGGTGGGCAACAGGCTTTACAGGAACATATATAAGTATTGTTTTACTTGGGTTGCCAACATTGTGAGGTGCAAAGAAGGTATTTTCCCGCTTTGCCGACAACCGACTTCGCCGACATGCCAACATTGGCTGTGGTTAGGTTAGAACATATTTCAGTTTTACTCAAATAACATTATAATAAAGTATCTTGAAATTATTCGAAAATGCCTACATAATAGGATGTGATGGGAGTCGGCGAAATGGGTTGTCGGCGAAGTGGGTCTAAACCGTCCAGGAATAAGCCTAATGTAATGGTTGGTTATCCCAGGTGCACAAAAGAGTGGCAGCTGGACATGGACTAGAAACAGGATTAAACCATGTCCAAATAAGCTTTTCTACTTTTTAGTAAATTATATTTCTTAATATTATTCTGTAATGGGATATAATGGAGTCGGCGAAATTGGAATTGGCGGGAAACGCTGAAGTGGGTTGTCGGCAAAATGACGAAAGCTAATCACAAAATATAAGTTTTGTTTCACCTTGTATTATTTTGACACCAACATTAATTGTGAGGTGCCAAGGAGGTATTCTCCTGCTTTGCCGACAACCCACTTCGCCGACATTTGCCGTGATTAGGTTACCACATGTTAGGCAAAAAATAGGCTCAAATAACATTATAATAAATTATCTTCAAATTATTCTAAAATGACTATAAGATGGGATGTGTTGGTGGTAGTCGGCGAAATGAGTTGTCGGCAAAGTGGGGCTAAACCGTCCAGGACTGCATTGCATTTAACTTTTTTTCGAAGTGCGCACAAGACAAAAGGGGTAGCAGGTGGACAAGGTTAAACTATGTCCAAAAATATTTTCTGCAGTATAATAAGTATCTTAAATTATTCTATAATGGGAGTCGGCAAAATGGAAAATGGCGGGAAACGTTGATGAGGTTTGTCGGCAAAGTGGATCTAAACTATCCAAGACTACATAGTATTTAACGGCTGTTCAAAGTGCATACAAGCAGGACAAGACCAAAGGGGTAGCAGCTGGACATGGACCAGACAGGGCTAAACCATGTCCAAATCTTGTCCATTCCGGACACGTCCAAATTTCGTCTTCGTCTAGACATTCCCAATGAGTACAAATATCCTTTTTTGTGTTCGGCAATGGGAACTTTTTTGACAAAAGGCCGTTCTTGTCTTCAAGGCCGAACTAGTTAGCAATGGGGAGTGAGGCGTTATCGTTAATTGGCAAAAGGAAGTAGTTTATATATACCGTGGGCAAACTGGATTTCCTTCAAAACGAGGTGGTCAGTTGCGAGTCCCCGTTGGCTATCGCATCACAACAAATCTTGACCCACATTTGCAACATCGTTTCCCCACTTCCTATACTTAAAAACTGACCGTACAAAAGTCAAAGGGCACGTGTCGTTATGTGACTGTATTTTGTGGTACCCTTAGGATGCTTATCAAACAGTGCCTCTCTGATAAAGTATGACTTTCAGCATGTTAACTTAACTTTGAGTAAGAAACAAATATTTGTTCTAAGGTCCCCAAATCAACTAACTACTGGTTCAACATGTGCGGCAACAAACTTTATCCTCGTTGATGGCAACATGTATATTTGTGACGTCATCTTGGGGAATGACACGTCTTTTTGTCACCCACTTGCGTACTTTTTTTTCTTCCCCAATGAATAATGGGAATTATTCAGATGTCTAAAAAGTGAACGAAAGTTGAAATAATTGTTATATGTGACATACATGTGTACATCAATAGTCAACTATTATTGACCATGAACATTGTCGTAACAACGGAACTTTTTGAATAGCTGCTGTACAAGCACTTTTTTAGCGTTTGTTACGTATTGTATTATCACACTGCCATCATCACATTTCTGACCATATGTCATGCCATGTTATATGCTAATTTTAGCATAGCTGGTGAATCAATTCATTTACTGATATTATGCAGTGAATATGCAGGTGGCCAGGTGTGACAAGATTCTGAAAACTTCGTTCATTTGCAAACGTTGTGAAACAGTTGTCTAGATCAATGCAATTCGTGTTACAATAAAGTTGAGAAATGACCGACATTTTCAAAATTTGTGCACACAACTTGTAATTTTGGTCCATTAGTTGCAAGAGTTTGGCCAATTTGAGGATAATGGGTTAGAATACGTGCAACCAGGCTGTTGAAAACGCTTATTTGAAGAAAAACAACCCATTTGGATTTGTTTTTTGGCACAAGTCACTAATGTGAGAATTTTATTTATGTGTGATTTACAAGTTCTTGCACAAATCGTTATACATGGGTAAATTCGTAACTATTTTGGTTTTTAATCAAAGTAAATCCAATTTTGCACAAATATAGGCAACAAACGTACGAACAAAACAGATATTTCAATTTGTACTCATAAGTGTCCTCCTCCATCTGCTGCAGCACATGTCCTGGAGGCGCTTGTGCCAATGGGCAATTATTGTTTGATTAAGTTCATTCCCAAGTGGCCAGAATTCGGCGTCTTAACTCTTTGACATCACGAATCTTTGTTCTGTACACTTTTTGCGCTAAATTCCCTCAGATGTATTCGGACTTGTTTGTGTTCCAGCAAGAGTACACACCGCTCGAGAAACTGTTTAACTTAGACTCCACCTGCCCTTTGGTCACCTAATAGACCCGATTTGAACCCTGTTGATTATTCCATCTGGAGGAATTTGGTACAAAAAGTGTACCGAGCAAAGATTCGTAATGTCAAAGAGTTAAATCGCCGAATTCTGGCCACTTAGGATGAACTTGACCAAACAGTAATTGCCCAATGGTGCAAGCGCCTCCGGGCGGATGGAGGACACTTTGAGTACAAATTGAAATACCTGTTTTTTTCGTACGTTTGTTGGCTATATTTGTGCAAAATTAGATTTCTTTGATTAAAAAACAAAAAAAGTTATGAATTATGAAAAAGATTCCTGTTTTTTTGTGGTCATCCTGTACAGTTTTGAAATAATATTAAAATTTGCATTATTTTTATACGAAAATCTTTCATCTGCTCCATAAGCACATGTAGACATTTTCCACTTAATTTTTTTATTTTTTGGGGGAAAAGTGTTGCAGTAATGTTGTGTACACTCATTTAAGATGATTTCGCAAAGTCATGATACAGCAACTTGTTTTACGCGAGCAGTTTACAGGGAAGCCCTTGTGTTTGTAATAATTATACGTTGCAATTTTCTACTGTTTACAAATACATGTATACGTAATTTTGCGAAATCAGGATCTGATCCTAAGTATGTCGCAACTTTTTTTTTCTCCCTCCATGTACCAAAATATAACCATGTTTCATCCTTGCTCGTGTCCGTATGACTCGAACCTATTATTTTTAGAAAGTCCATTATGTCACGCAGTGGCATTCCCTTTTTTTGCAATAATTAATGTATGTAATGCCTTTCCAATAGTAGCGTGTAAACGAAATCGTCAATCAGGATAACTTTATAACGTTGCGGCGAATTAATCGGCGATTAAACTGATACTTTGATACGCTGCGAAAATTAAGTTGAATCATCAATTTCACGATGTGGATTAAGTATTGTAGAAATATCGTCGTTAAATATGGTTTACATTTAGTTGCAGTTGTAATTTCGAAATTTAAGAGCATTACGTTAGGAGTGTTTTAGCACAGCCTTACTAGAACGCAAACTGTTAATTCGAAGATTAAAATTAGCAGTATTATATTAAAATTTGAAATAATTCAACAGGTCATTTTTTCTTTTGTTTTGGGCATTTGTAGATGTCTTAAAAGCAATATCACTCATAATGTTACTAGTAAAACTTACCAAATTCTGTAAACATGCATTTCCCCCCAATGCATAAATGGTGTTATATGATCTACTTGCTTTAGTTTTTGTCACAAAACCGATTTTATCATTGTATCACAATCTGGGGACTTGTCAGCCAATATTGTCACCACTCTCTCAGATTTTAGTTACCAAAAATCGGTAATAATCAAACACCAAAACTCAACTTGCCACCAGAAAAGTTTACAAGTATGGAAAGTGCGTTCCACAGTATTTTAGCACAGCCTTATTGGAAACCAAACTGGCAATTCATGGATTAAAATTAGTAGTATTATATCGAAAATTTAAAAATTCAACAAGTCATTTTTTCTTTTGTTTTGGGTATTTATAGATATCTTAAAAACAGTATCACTTATTATTTTACGTACCAAATTCTATAAAACGTATTTTTCCCCCCAATTCATAAATAGTATTATTATATGACCTACCTGCTTTAGTATTTGTCACAAAACCGATTTCATTGCTGTATCACAATCTGGCGACTTGTTAACCAATATTATCACGCAGGATTAATCCATTGTTAGTTACCAAAATAAAAAATTGGTAATAATCAAAACTCTAACTTTCCACCAGAAAAGTTAACAAGTATGGGAAAGCAAATGACGAAGTAACAAATTGTACTTTCCCCGATTTTTTTTCGCAAAAAATGAAAAGTTCACATAGATCGTTGTAAAGTTGTGGCAATATTTCGTGAAAAGTCACTTGGAAATTCCAGTCCTGTTTTTCCAAAATCGTGCGTTAAATCCAAGTGTTATGCAGGCGAGTGGGCCAGTGCTCCTCACTGCTTCTCACTTTCAACCGTTGTGTTTAGTAACGTTAGGGTTGTTAGCTTCTGCGATGAGTGTGTACTGCTAGCATTGATTATATTCAACGTTCTGGAGACACGCAGCAGCAGCAACAGCAACAACATCCTTCCCCATTCCGTGATGCATGTAATGAGAGCATGACCTTAACCATAGAGAAAATCCCACCACCAGTTTCCGAACGCCGCCAGCGGATGGCGCCACCATCGATTTGCATCATTTTCTACGCCAGCTCCATATCGTGGAGAGTGACAATGACCTAATTCATAATAATTTCTCCCCAGAAAGATTACTGCCAGTCCGCGTTCACCAGGGTTATTGTTGCCAATTGTATTTCTATCGAATTTTGCGAGCGGTTCAAGGCCCCCTTCCGGCGAACGCGTAAACAAAAGCGAAATTAAATATACCGTATTATCAATACGCGCTATATTTATGTGGCCAAAAAAAAAATAAACGAATCACGACTAATCGGACATGTAATACGGTGAACGAACGAAACGCACGCAGCAAATAATGAGTTTACTGCAATGCGTGTGTGTGACACTCATCCAGTGAAATTTCCTAACGATCCAGTAATGAAATTAATGATTAAAATGTTGATTTTTGAACGTATAGGGCTTCTTAGTAATTTAGGGAAAGTGTAACGGCTAACGGCTATGAAATCGCCTACGCGGAGGTGTAAGTCATGTCACTGACACAGCTCTTGAACAAATCGAGCCAACACTTTTAAATAACAAAGTGATTTTTCCCGTGACTATTCATGATTGGATTCAATGGCCTCAAAACTATGGCATTTTAAATGGCGTGTAACGGCTAACGGCTGTGAATCGGCTTACGCGGCGGTGTAAGTTTTGTGGTCATGTCACTGAAACAGCTGAGCTCTTGAACATTTCGAGCCAACACTTTTGAACAACAAAGTGGTTTTTCCCCTGACTATTCATGATTTGATTTAGCGGCCTAAAACCTATCACATTTTGTTTCGTGTACATGGAAGTGTAACAGCTAACGGCTGTGAAATCGGCTTATGCGGGCGTTAGTTTTGTGGTCATGTCACTGACACAGCTCTTAAGCAAATCGAGCCAACACTTTTTAACAACAAAGTGATTTTTCTCGTGATTGTTCATGATTTGATTCAGTGGCCTAAAAACTAAAACATTTTAAATGGCGTGTAACGGCTGTGAAATCGGCTTACGCAGTGGACGCCGGTGGTGTAAGTCCTAAGCCTGATTCCCACCTGCCGAAAGTCGCTCACAACTCACACGAAATCGTCTGTTAAATCAGGAAGTGGACGTTCGCGCATGTGCAATAGGATGTGAGGCAAGCTCACATGACGTCACCAAAATGAGCCTCGCCATGCCGGATTCACAAATCACTTTTGGAAGCGCACAACATGGCGGCCAGCTAGAAAATACGGTAAATTTGTAAATATGGTCACGTGCTTCACGCCACTAGCAGGAGTGCCGATCTTTTTTCCTTGTGTGAGGTGCGTCAATAGGGAATTGGCACACAATTTTTTGAGTTGTGATGTGTGAGCTGTGAGCTACTTTTGCCAGGTGGGAATCGGTCTCTACATTACAAATATTTGCTGACATGTCACTGACACAGCTTTTGAATAAATCGAGATAATTCAGGAATTGATTCCTTAAATTAGTTTTTCAAAGTTACCATCAATTTTTTAAAGTTGCCATCAATTATTCAAAGTTACCATACAGTATACATTCCGGGTAATGGAACAAAACCAACAAAAATCTAATAACATGCATAAACCTCTCGTTGCGGTTAATAAGACAACGTTTCCAAGTTCCTATTATATCCGGAATATATCATAGTTTTCAAAAAAATATAAAACACAAAGTAAAAAAAAAAAACTGCAGACTACACGCTTCTCTGTTCCTTTCCTTTCATTTGTAGTTATCATTCAACAACAACAACAAAAACATTGTAGATATTTTTGATATTTTATATCGTGGCAACGAAACCCTGTTTACCAAAAACATAATGGGATGAAGTCCAAAATGAAAGGTAATAATTTTGATTCATAATGAGATATATACAATATAACGAACTCTGTCGGTGTGCCCACCTCTAGGAGACAAATTGAGGTCCTAAATGCGTCTATTTGTCAAAACGTGGGCTTCGATTTCAGCAAATGCGAGCCTTCCATTTCTAATTTATTTATTATTTACGTGATCATTGAAATGAAAGGAACGTTGCTTTTCAAATGCATATTATTCCTACGCTCTCATTTGGCTCGTGTGTGTGTTTGTATCAAGGGGGGAAAAAATGCAAATGGTTTTGATCTCTACCTAGGGTTTTAACCTCTTCGATAGATTTCAGTATAAAATGCATAATATTTTCGCATTAACTATAATCAGCAAGCTTCATTCGCCCCCACTCGTGCTTTTTATATATATATATATATATATATTGTTAGTGCTTAATTAATTTAGTATTTTGTTTGCGTATGCCAGTGGTATATGAGGCCTGTGCACTAATATAATGCGGCCTTAACCCCTCCTCCTCTATAGTTGGGGGGAGGGTAAAAAAAAGATGACAGGAGTTTGACCCTTTTGATTACCGTCGGAATATGGCGATGTAAGTCTAAACAGTTAATTTGTTTGTTGCCTAGTGGAGATGACTTATTTATACGTTGTTATGTATAATACACCGTGTGTATATATTTCAACCTGTTTGTACCGTTGCACTAGACCCAATTAACGGGAGTTCAAAGACATTCCCCAATCCCACACAGAGTATAATGGCATCTTAAACAGCAAAGTTCATCTTAAGTATTACTAATGATGGTTTGTTCCTCAAATCATTAATTTGTACATTGTCGATTAAGGGGGATTACAATCCTATCCCTTTCAATGGGAAAATTTGCAAAGACACTCACAGTCAAACAAAAGAAGATTAAATAAAAATAAAAATTGTTTAAAATAGCTTTATAAATCAGCAAGGTACTGATCGTGTCATTGTTCACGTTAAAATAGTAGATTTTTTAAATTATATTATTATTTGAATTTTTGCACTTACAACTTGCCTATCTCATGCAGCGTGTGCAAAATAACGGACGTTTTTCAAACTTGTATATTAATTTTTTAAAAATCTACCATTTCAAAGTGAAAAACAACAATATGAGGCCCTTGCTGATCCATCAAGCCACCCCAAGCAATTCTAACCCTCACCCAAACCTCCCTCATTCAACTGTGAGTATCTTTGCAAGCCTGACCCATTAAAAAGGATAGGGTTGTGATCCCTCTTAATGATAATCAAATAAGGGGCCATTTTAAAAGGCATGTGGACATGGGGAAGGGAGACATTATGGACGTCCACTAATGATGGTATTTTTAAATTTTTAATTTTTCTGTTGTGTTTTAAAGGTAAGTGAAAAGGGACACCAGAAGAAATGTGTCCCCAGTCCCAAATATGCGTGAATTTTAAAAACCTCGGGAAAGTCGGCAATTATGCCTAAATGTGTGTTAAACAACAGTTTTATGCTGGCATTTTCCTTAGAGGTCAGGAAATTTCAGGTAACCAGAAAAATCTGGAAAAATGCCGTGGAACTGGTAGCCAGACGAGTGTTTGGAAATTTACAGGATGGGAATTTGTATTTTCCATCAAATTTTCTGGACACCCTACTCTTTTAAAAGATTAAAGACGTCAATGATTTCTTTAATGATTCTCCTCAATTTCTTTTAGGATTTTAGGCTAAAATGGACACCGTGTGGACAGGGGGTAGGGAGGGGCCATTATGGACCTCCACTAATAATGACAATTTTCAGTTTTTGGTTTTTCTGTTTAATTGAGTTTTAAAAGTCAGTTAAAATGGAAAATGACACCAGAAGAAATGTATCCCCAGTCCCAAATGTACTTGCATTTTTAAAGCCAACGTCGGGAATTATTCTGGAATTTCCCTTCGAGATCAGGAAATTTCTGTTAATCAGAAAAATTTGGGGGAAATGTCGTGGAATTGGCAGCAAGACACGTGCTTGGAAATTTATAGTGTGGGCCTTTGTATGTTCCAATAATTTTTTTCGACACCTTATACTTGCCAAAAAAATTAAGGACGTCTGTTGGAGGAGGGGATGGAGATTTTGTGCTAAAATGGACGTCTTTTTGAATGGCCCCTGTTTAGAACTGCATTTTTGTTGTAATATTGTTCCATAGAACAAACATAAATTAATATCGTATACATTGTTTACAGGTATACGTAACCCCGAATTTCAACATTAGAAATTGGATTTTCCCTGGCACGTACAAGTCGAGACATATATGTAGTTGAATATTGTTGCCGCCTATGATGTCAGAAATTCTGCAAACATCTACAGGTAAGATCACGAAAATGAAATTACATTTGTCGAATATAACCTCGTGCTCTAAATCACATTTTATTAGAAAGTATGCACCCGTCCATGAACGGGTTGTAAAAAAAAAAGAGCAACTGAAAAGGGAAGTGTAAATATAATATGTATAATGGTGGACAAGAGTTGAAAGTTCACGAACGGCCCTTCGAAGGCTAACCACCACATGAAAATTATGGGGAAACTGGCTCACCTTGTACACGCTTCTGGACACGGACGCATTTCTGCGCTTTTAAAACAAATAGGAAATTTATATACGGAGATTAAAGCATATATTTTTTTAAAATATTTTATGTATGTATATAAGACAGCCATATAAGAAAACGGGAATGTGCGAACGAATTACGAGTGCTGAGGAATTTTTTTTTCACTTCCCCCCCAACATGTTTATTCGTAAAACAAAGATCTCATGGCTGAGCGACCTAATTTGAAAATTGGCATTTCCTTCATAATCTCCTCCCGCGACCTCCTCTTTGATAACGCAGGTTTTTACTTCTACAACGTATAATTAACAACAAGTTAAAAAATTAACCAATTTATCAAACTTTGCATTTACTAAAAATAACAAATGGAATACAGGTTTCTGATAATTTCGAAAGAATGAATATGATAACTGATCGTTCATTAATTAAGGTAAAACTCAATTTTAGTACCTAGTATCATGGTAAAACTTTTAATTTACAGCATTACAGTATACAATGTTGAACAACCTAAAGCGCCTGGTCTCCACCAAGAGTATCATGAGGAATAAGGATGAAATCCAAAACAAAAAATAAAAAACACAAACCGAAAACCATGATGTCACAACAATGATAATGAAGCGAAGTGTCTCCACCAAAATACTCAAAAAACGGCTTCAATGAGTCGTTTTGATGGCGCTCCTACCAAAAGTTCGCTGGCGTTCGCTACCATCTACACAATTTTTTAGACGCACGCATTGCAGACGATCTACATATCTAATATTTCTAAAAACATATCTATAATAGATATCTACATTTAGATATATAGATATTTAATAACTATATATCGTTCTGGTAACAAAATTTACTGGTTGTGGGCAGTGCTCTGGTGTCTTTGGGTGGTGGGCCGGGTGTGAGGTCAAACCGCATCCCGCCTCAACATCTGAGCGAACTTCGCTGAGATCAACCCCACCTCTCTCTCCCCTTTTATGCCACTTCCACTGTACTTCAATCATGTCACCTTTTTTCTATCGTTTACAACAGTTATAACCTATGCATACATATGTCGTATATTTATAACCTAACGCTGTATCCAATAGCGGCGTTTTCCCCCAACAAGGAGGGAATAAAGAATTCGGAAAAAAATAATAATAATAATAACTTTAACGTTATTTTTGCAATCCGCAGTATTTTTGAACTTCAGTTCGTCTATACACTGTCAGATCAGGTCTCAATTGAGCCGATGGCTGAGCCGTCGGCCGACTCATTTTTTTCCTTTGATCTAGACCGCTGCCCAAGCGATTGTGAAAATGAGTTTAGACTTACGATTTTAGAGTAGAAAACGCGTTATAAGTTTGCTGAAACAAAACTTGTCAGCAAACTTTTTTACAAATTTGTTTCAACAAACCGTGAGTATACTCAATGATACTCTTGGTGGAGACGACTTGGAATGATTTGTTAAGGGCGATTACCAACATTCCGCGAGTGTGACAGAAATGTTCCACTCTCTAAATTGGAACATGTTGAGCTTAAGCTTGAGCTGCAGATTAGTGAGCAAGTGTGATACGGACCTAAATCGCTACTGACGTATTAGCATTCTCCTGAAATGATTGAGTAAGACCTCCCTACCATATGACATTTATTTGCTGACTGTAGGGTACTGAGTTGAATGTTATTTGCATCCCCGGCTGCCAGCCATCTATTTGAAGGTCCCTATTGTTGAGGTAAGGCCACGTTAGATCCTGTAACCTAATTCCTTTTGTCTAACTGACCCCCTTTATTACTTCCTATCAATTTTCTACTTGGTGTCCATCACTTTTACAAGGATTCGATTGAAGGATTTCTATTGGCATGCATCAGTTTCTTATTCGTGGTCAAGCAGGATTAAATTTTCAACTTCACTGACTTTTCCAAATTTTAGAACAATTTTCTCTGAACATCATAACAATTACAAATTCAAATAAGACTAACTTTTTTCTTGCTATGTTACACAAGTAAATCGTTTATTATAACTGGATATGTGAAAGCAAATGTTGGGAGATTATATGTTGAATTTCCCTGACTATTCCAGATTTTCTAGGTCTGGGAATTAAACTCTTAAAGGTTACTAGACACCCTAATTCTAAACATGTTAAATAATATGGCGTTTATTACGATTCCTTGTTGTGCTTACTGGGCCATGGAGACATCATCTGGCCCTGAAATTGTTCCTATATAGTCTCGTCTTCTGACCCCAATTCCAGTCTGTCTATCCGCAAATAAACTCCTCAGACTAACTACCAAAAATCGTTTGCAGGGGGTGGGAGGGGAAAAGTCGGTGCATAATTAATGGAAAAATTACTCTTGTAAAAAAAAAAAAAAAAAAAAAAAATATGCTCCAAACATGGCAATAACATCCCTGGTCGAAAATCGAGGCCAAGGAAACTTGAAAATTAGCTCACAACGGTCCTTGTTGCTGACCGTGTAAAAGAGACCCATGCCTATCTCAACAAAGATTACACGTGATAGTTTCATGGTCCAGATGACGTCAAAAAAAATTTTTTTTGTGGAAATCCACACACCGTCAGTTTCAGGGATTATGCCTTGCTCACTTTCCCTTGCTTCGCGCCCTCCATAAAAATGCCTGACTTGTCACAATGTGTTTGTGTGTCACTGCTTTCTTCGAAAATGACATTGGCCTAGATTTCTGTCAGTGCTGCAGGAGAGAGAATACCCTGTTCCACCATATTGTAAATGATTTTTTTTAATTTTTTACAATTTTTGTCCGATTGCATCACCAAATGATCTTTATGATGAGATCAATTGCGCCATCTGTTGAGATTAATCTCGAGTGAGTATGGCTATCATAAATTAATATCTTGCTTCATCAAGCAGTTATGAATTAATGCAAGGCCATTAAATATTTACGAATCCTTTCATGATTTACTAGACGTCATATGTTTTTCTGTAACACGGAACACCTTGCCTTTGATCGATGTAGGTTAATAAGCACGACAACATGTATTTTTAAATCGATTTCAGAGGTAATAAGGTTGTAACTTGTATCCAGAAAGACAAAGGGTTGTCAATGTTACCATCATGACACTGTATTTTTTATTTATTGATTGCTGAAGGCGTACATACAAAAAGCCTTTGCCTATTTGGAAATGTTTGAAAACCAATGCAGGGTGTTTGTTTGTTTGTTTGTTTGTTGCATATTTCAAGAATGTATTCAAGTACAAGTTTTCAGTCGCCATTGTTGTTAGCAGACAAGTCAGATATAATATGAGTTACTTTCCCAAACAATTTCCCTACACTCGAAAAACTGGTAACACGGTTGGTCACATGTTAAGCCGGGTCTCCACCAAGTCGTACATTGTACATAACACGTTTTTACAAACATATGTAAAAAAAGTTTGCCCTCCAGAATTGTTTCAGCCGCCATTTTGTAAATATGCATATGAAAATATCAAAATTGTACAGCTATTAAAGACATTTAATAGCTGTACAATTTTGATATTTACATAAATATGTTTGTAAAAACGTGTATATACGTACAATGTACGTCTTGGTGGAGACCTGTGCACATTCACATTTAATGTCGTATTCACACACAACCTAGTGAACAGAGTGACTTTGTGACGTCAGCAACTAGGCATTCGACCTATGTATTCGCACAAAAAAGAGCTGAAGTGCGCAAGCTCACACCCTAACCTATCTGGTAGCAGACGATATTTGGGTGTGCGTAAATACGGCATTAGCCCCTCAAACACTAGACTCACTTTATGTAAAATCGGCTGCTAAAGCCTCTCACACACTGGACTCACTTTATGTAAAATCGGCTGTTAAAGCCTCTCACACACTGGACTCACTTTATGTAAAATCGGCTGCTAAAGCCTCTCACACACTGGACTCACTTTATGTAATTCGGCTGCAAACGCACGATTTTTGAGTTCGTGAGCAACTGTCGGAGCATATCGGAGCAGAGAAAAGTAGGTTCGGAAAGCGAGTCTAGTGTGTGAGGGGCTTTATGGACTAAAGTGTTTCTGGCTGGCGTAAAACTAGTGACCCACTAGACTCTTTCCGAACTCACTTTTCTCCGCTCTGATGTGAGCTGTATATTTGGAATGCCAAAGAAATTTAGCAGATGATATTGTGAGCTGAGCGCACAAAAAGCGCCCAAAAATCGTGCGCTAGCAGCCGATTTTACATAAAGTGAGTCAAGTGTGTGAGGGGCTTTACCATTCTCTCATTTTTCGAAAAATGTGTCAAATCGTTTCACTGGATTTCCAGGAAATTTTCAGGAAAAACTTCAAGTATTTCAGGCCTTATTCGATACATTTTCAGAAACCTTATGCACGACCAATTACTAAAATATTTTTCCAAAGAGTCTAACATTTTTTAGACAATTTTAAAAAAATATACATACATAGCTCTATTTTTAGAAAAGTTTTTTTTTATCCAATTTGACGGATAAGATATTCAAGCATTAACTGATGTTTTGCACGAATTTTAAGCATATTACCAGACAGGACACATTATTTTACTGTATCTAAGATGATACGATACCACATTGTTGGTGGTTAATTTATCAAATAATTCTCACATGAATCACCTACTAAACCGTGAATGAAAATTGCCACAACATCCTATTTTGACAAGGTTTTCAGCATTAATTTTGAAATAATGCACACTTTTCAGCCTCCTCACAAAGCTACAATTACACATAAACAATTTTTGATTATGAAATTTTGAAATCACCATGCTGCTTAAACAGCACGTATATATGGGGGGACTAAGAACATGTAAATAACGTGAAATATGATAGGCGTCTATGGGGTGTTTATGTTCCCGTGACTTAATCTGCATATGTGTCTAGTTTTTTTTTTTTTTTGCTTTTTTTCCTTCATGTAATTTATGATGCTTCTAGTTCTAGCGTGACCTTTAGCCACTTTCTGCTATTCGGTTGGTGGGGGTCTTTAATCCGTTTTTTTGGTCAATAACTGGGTTATGTACCCCTTTGTCTATCCATTTTTTTGGAAAAGTTTTTCTACGTTGGACAATTTTGGCAAAGAGTACATATGTACATGAGTTTGCTCGTCTGCCTTTTCTCTCGTTATACTTCTCGTTAATGGGCTGTCACGTGTTGCGCCGTGCGGTACATTGTACTCTGATTGTTGTAGCAGAAACAGAAGAGTCAATGACTTTGACCATAAAAATCCTAGATAGGAGCTCGGCTTTGGCTCCCGACTCGTCCATTACATGATCGGGACTTAAAAATACTTTTTGGTTCAATGGTCGTCGTCATATCGAAAAGCCTCGTCATCCATGCCGACTAAAGCCCTTCACACACTACACTCGATTTGTAAAAAAAAAGCTATGGTGACGTCATCAGGCGGACAACGGAGAAAATTTGAGACCGATTGTGCAGTGCACAAGAAAAATCCAAGTCCTATACCTGCCATGTATTTTTTTTTCAAACACATTTTTTGAAAGAATTACACATATTGTACAATATATTTGTAAAATTTTATATGAAGTAGAGTATGAACTAGCATGTAGAAAAGCTGTTATCTGAATATTTTCAGTAAAAAGCCTAAAATAAATGAATTTTTCTGCTTTCACTGATGAA
>JAQGBW010002161.1:0-21109 GCA_034698625.1 Julus scanicus
TTTGAAATGATCAGTAGTGATCGGCGAATTTCTTTGGGAAGTAAAATGGATCCCGGGAAGACTCCCCGGGAACTTCAAAGAGCGTTCATGGACGCGGTTAGTGATCAACCACTTCCCGGGAGGTGTCCCAAAACGCGCCCATTGTTATTGTGGTAGCAGTGGGACGTTGTTTCGCCAGGTGGCGTTTATTTGATTAGATTAAGCTGATAAATCATCATTGATTAATATCTCCTATAAACATAACCCGATTACGTAATTTAAAGTAAAAAACTTAGGCGCTGAAATGCAGCTGAAAATAGCAATATGATGGCAGCTTGCCATATGTTCTCCATTCTTCAAGTGGCTCGTTTATAACATTGAAAAGTTGTATTTGAAACTAAATTCAACTAATAACATATATATTGTATAACTACTGGCTTCGTTGTCTCAACTAGCCCCATCAATGTTTACTAACCATTGATGGCGCTAATTTCACGCGTCCGCTAGGAGTAGAAGCAGTAATTAACAAAATGGCATCAAATGAGGAGTTCGCTTTAAGTTTATATCGCTTTAATTATCTCTCTCACCCTGTATCTGTATTTAAGACAGCTGATAAAATCATCACGAATTTGTTTATTTAAATACACTATCTGATGCTGCATTTAATCGTGTCAAATTCATTGTGTTGTCTGAGAATGGAATGCCGTTTATGTTAAACAGCATTAAGTGAAGCTAATCAAAAGCCGGAAGTGATCTATGTGATATAAGAAAATACTGTAGATACAACTATAACAAAAATTGGATTGCAACTAAAACAAGAGTGGCTCGAGATTGGAAAATTGTTTGTACTTGAATTTGTGAAAGTATTGTCTACTCTAGACATCTTGAAAGAATTTTGGAAATGTAGTTATTGTTTCTCCAAATCCCGATTACAGTATTAGTTGAGTGAATGAATTGTGTAAGTCATCCCAATTCGATTATTTACGTTGATTAAAACCATCTTTGGAAAGGTGGGTGAACAATGGCATTGTTAGCACTGCATAATGTTTCGTGTTATATATATTATCAACATATACTGTGATTCACCATTCATCCTAGATAAAATGGGTGGAAATTTAAATACACAATATGTGAACTTACATGCAATAACATAAAACGTTCCAATAGTACTGCCCGCTTAAAAATATCTCATGTCGTCCATATACTAGAAAATTGAAAATGCATACTTGTATATTTTGGAGTATCTGAAAATTACTTTTTTAGACCTTATGAAATACAAAAATCATTGGCAATTCAGTGTAGGGCAGCCAGATTTGTTAAGGGCGATTACCAAAATTCTGCGAGTGTGACAGGATTTCTCCACTCTCTAAATTGGGACGTTATCTTTTGGGTTATTCATCCCTTTTAATCTTTTTTGTAATTTACATCTTGATTCCCATATTTTAACGCCTAACGACCACTATAGGAGTCGACATAATCACTCAAATCCTTCGACCGAGTTTTGTGTCAAACACATGCTTACAATTGATCCTTTTTGGCATGCGATTAGATGATGGAATAAATAGCCTTTCAGGCGAAAGTCAAGATTTAGTAAAAATTCAATTTAACAATGATGTCCAAGTCGCTACTGACGTAGGAGCATTTATTTGCTGACTGTAGGGCATTGAATTGAATTGACAAATTCGCTATGGTTTTTAAAACATGATACTAACAATTTAAGTTGCTAGACAGAATGCTTTTCATATCGCAAGTTTTACGTTTTGTGAAATTGCTTTGCTCACAGCGGCCACTTTATGCATTTTTTTCTCTTAATATTTAGGTGACTTTGCCTATGATATGGACTCGGTATGTATGTTGATTGCAAATGTTTGGGTTTGCAGTACACCTATACCTCGCTATACAGCTTTTTTAATTATTCCACTTTTTCGATTTACGGTCCGAATGTTTCGTTATATGGCCAAAAAATAATACTGCAAAGAAAGTAAGTAGCCAAAAATGTGATAAGTTACCCCAATTTGCACAAACAAGGTCGGATTTGGCTAACAATAAAAAACCTGTGGGTTTTACTTCGTTTAAAAATGAAAAAAAATTAAAATCACAATGCAGAAAGAATTGATTCGTTATACGGCTTTTTCGCTATACGGCAAACTTTTCCAGAACGTATCTATAGGCAGTAAAGCGAGGTATGGGTGAATACATGTATGTTTCTATAACGTACACACTGGATTGAAACATGAACATATACACTGCTTCATTTAAAATCGGTTCTTTACAGAATAATGGGAGATACGGTGACCAATTCATGAGACAAATTCAGCCAATCGCGGGCTATGTCCCATACATGGTGTGCCCTGGCAATCACGAGCAAATGTAGTATGTATATATATATACGTATACATAGTATCAGTCACCATTTTGTTGTAGTAGCCTACTGTATTTGACACTTTTTTCACTGTATTTTTGTCCTCTTTCTGGCAATACATGCAAATACATGAAATATCTGATTACACCATACTCTCACATTTTCATAAATTACATTACAAAACTATTGTCATCTATTACCAATATTAAAAATTAAAAAGACAGTCCCAGCTTACCACCCAATGGTATTACACAAATCTCCAACTATACTTTATTATTTATCATTATTTTCGTTATTTTATTGATGAATACAAATTAAAATACGATTTTACACATCAAATAAAATATTGAAATTTACAATAATATTCCCAGTGTACTTGAGAATCCCCAACACCAGTGTGCACCACAAAAACTTAGCCATGACTATTAAGACTCATTTGCCAGTGGGGTTGCACGGTTACCCCATTTTCGTTGACACTATCTCACGTGCAATAATTTCAACATCTTAGTAACTTTTCCAACTACAAAAACCGTTTCACCATGCCTCATTCCGACGACAATATGTTCTTCTCGTTCGACATTGGCCCAGTTCACTTTATCTCCATCTCCACCGAATTCTACTTTTTCCTTGGATATGGACTCAAGCAAATTCTCAATCAGTACAAGTGGTTGGAAGCCGATTTAAAGGTATGACAGTCCCAAAAAAAAAAAAAAAAAAAAATGCACTCAGAGATCCCACAATCTCTGGTGATATTCTGAAGGAGCCCTTATCCTTGCCCCTTAATTGCAGAAAGCCAATCTGAAGGAAAATCGTGATCAGAGGCCTTGGATTGTTGTATATGGTCATCGACCCATGTATTGTTCCAATAATGACGGCGATGATTGCACCAACAAAGAGAGCATCGTAATTATTAAACTGTCTCACAAACATTCGCAGTAATTTCCCCAATCAAACCCCATAGAATTTCGAAGTTCACTGCATTTGTTTTCACCCTCAAGCTGCTCAAGTTACACTTTCAATAATAATCCATACTTAAGGCCTACTTAGTTTTACTTCCTTTTAATTCAAATTCTCCTCCATTTCTCCATGAAATAATAGCTATCATGTTTGAATTAAGGATAATCAAGTGATGTCTATGTTAGTGGTAATAAGAATGTGTCCATTAACAATATAGTTAACCTACTCTTTGTCGACAATTAAATTTACGGTTAGTGTATAGGGTACAATAATTTAAATGTTTAAATGTCAGTAGTTGATGGGAATCTCAAAATTAAGTTGGCCAAACTTTTTGGACAAAGGAAATTCTATACACTGACAAAGTTTCAATGAAATTCGGACAAAATGCAATTTGAAAGGAACAAAGTTTGAGAAAATATGCAATAACGTAGTCATAGGAATATTATATGAGGTGCTTCAGCCATTTTTTGGAAATTTGGAAATGCTTGTTTTTAATATATTGCACCAGCTCTGATATCAAGAAATTAATTAATGTCACAACCTACTATATTTACTCAAAAAGAATTTGGTTTTCTGATATTAAGATCAACTTCTTAAAAATTCACAATCTTGCCTTCCAATATTTGATTAATGCAGAACAAAATGGTCGTGACTATATATAAGGGATGGTCACGTAACTAATTTTATCCACGATAAACAATTAATCCTCTACAATTTGGATACTTGCATTCTATACAGAAAAAATTCTGGCGAAATTAATCGCAAGTAGGCTAGAATTAGTTACGTGATCATCACTGTTTTGATTTGTGTTGTGCATATATATGGATGTCAACATAATGATTAATTAGTTTCCTCCTAGCAGTAATGTGTAAATTTGATCAGAATTTATAATTAGAAAGATTTAGATAAAAAAAGAACTTACGGAAGTTTTGAGGAAAAATCAAAATGTATCAATTTCTTTAGATAAAGATATATGTATAGGAAAATAGCAATCATCAATCATACAAGGAAATGTCAAGGATATCACTGAATGTCACAATTTCACATGTGTGATTAATAATCTTATCACAATGTCCGTGAATGAATTGTTTTCATAATCACTCAAGTGTGGCATTATCTATATGTAGCCCTTAAACTGGCCTAGATCTTGACTTTCTCCAAGTACGCCATTTTGACTATCATGTACTTATTATTTCAGATTTGAATCCGAAATCATTTTATTTTACAACTTTACAAAATATAATTTGACTGACGCATGAGGACATTTTGATACAACTAAGTATAAATTAGACCATGGTTTTTTTCCAACAATTCTGCAAGTGATTAGTTTTTTTCCAGTAATTTATAGAATTCTTACAATATTCTTTGAAATCTAGAACAAGATAGAGTAAGAATTTTGTGTTAAATGAAACGAAAATCCGAAATGTAGTGAACTTCGTCAGTGTTCCAGTAAAGTCCTCACAGAAAATTGTTTTAAGAATTGTTCGATTTTTTGAAAATATATTGACTCTTGGGTTTTTTAGGTTCGTGTTGGCATCCCACTTTTCCACTGGTACGGATTGGAGAACATGTTCAATAACTATGGAGTGGATCTTGCTATTTGGGCACACGAACATTCGTATGAAAGATTATGGCCAATTTTTGATTACAAAGTAATAACTATATTCTTATTTAAGTATTTTCAATATATGCATGAGTTTCCCCACCAACACTTTTGTGCACTTGAAAGATTCTTATCAAATGTGTGCAAAATTCAGCATGTATAAAGCACAAATTCTTAAACAGTATATTTGCAACCATTAGTTGAACTTTATAGTCTGAAAAAATGCATGCTAAAATATATGAATTCATATGTTCAAAATACTATTTGAAATAAACCTTTGCCCCTTTATTTTTTTAACAACAGATAAAGAATGGAAGCTACGACGCACCGTATACGAACCCTAAGGGTCTTGTTCATTTGACCACAGGCTCAGCGGTATATAAATATACATATTCCATTTTTTCCATACAGAATAGAACACCATCCATGTCATAACATGATTATCGTGTAATGCGCATATGCAAACTATTATTCCAAATGAACACATGACATGTTAAAATTGCGTTTCTACATCTTGTCCATGACATGTTACAGCAGAAATGACTGTCCGAAAGACATGTTCACATTAGTGATGTTCGTCAAACAAATTTTATTTTCTTTCTATCTAAAATCTGGACTTTTGGGACTTTAGTTGGAATATTAATAACTGGAATTAATTCAAGTTTTTCGCAACATGGATGGTGTTACTTGTAGTCCATTTTGCATTCTAAAATTATAATTCTTAATATTCTGTTTTGTATAATAACAGGGTTGTAACGAAAAACATGACAACTTCCAAGAAGATTCACCGTATTGGACTGCATATCGAACTGTTGAGTATGGATTCACAAGAATGCAAGTATTCAACACCAGTCATCTTTACATGGAGCAGGTTGCCGTGGACAAGGTGAGTTTATTGGTACCTATATTTGCTTAGAAGGAATATATTTTTAATCTGAAAAACCCAACTACTTTTTTTTGTTTTTTAATCAAAATTCAAAGTAAATCCAATTTTACACAAATATAGGCTACAAACGTACGAACAAAACAGTTATATTTCAATTTGTACTCAAACTTTGAGTACAAATTGAAATAGTTGTTTTGTTCTTACGTTTGTTGCCTATATTTGTGCAAAATTGGATTTACTTTAATTAAAAAACAAAAAAGTTACGAATTTATGAAAAAACTTCCACTTTTTTCGTTGCCACCCTGTATATTTTCGAATCCAAAATATCAAGGTAGGATATCCTACTAAAATTCAGGTTCCAAATCACTTTGTTTTGTAAGGCAAACACATCGTTTTTTTTTAAATCATATCCTTCGCAATACAAACTTTAAACCAAAATTCGAATAAATGCATCAAAAGATTTTATCATGTATTTATCATGTTCTAAAACAAAGTATTTTTAATATCGACTCTGAAACACAAGCGATGACCTAAAATTGCTTGGCTAGATATAAATGTATACAAGACTATTTTATCTGACAATTACTTCGGTTATGACCTCAAAATTAAGCAATACTGAGTTCAACAAATAAATGCTGGCTTTTGTGACCTCTCTATCGTAATTACAGTGGATAAATATTGTGACCACACAAAAACAAACATGTCGCAATTTATAAATATCCCATTTAAGTTGTTAGTAAATAATTGTAACCTTGGGTGAAATTCCGTCAAATGTACATGAAATTCAATCTCATCAGTGACATTTTTTTAATTACTTTTCGATTTTGGAGTAAAACGTACGCATACTATAGTTTACGATACATAAACATGATCTTGCATCTTGATATGTTCATGTCAAAATGTTTTCAATGAATTTTCTGCTTAGCTTAAAAAAAGCCTTACCATTGTATATTTATTGACTTCCATATTCCATTTACATGTACCATATAACAACGCTAAACCACAGAAGTATCTTACCATAAAATTGATGGCATTTGAAAAGCAATGTTCATGACATGTCCACAAATTTTTTAAATTCTCAAATAACAATCTTTTCTTCTGAAATGACCCTATGTAAAGTACAATTTTAATCATTATTTAACTATGTTTTCGGTCATAAAATGGCAATTAAAGGAAAATGAGACATGTATTTCCTACTGTAGGGCAGCGTATATGACGTCACTATAAAACCATTTTTCATTATAAGATTCGTCAGTTTTACAGAGATTTTGATGGTGCTTTTCAAAAACCCCTCCTATAACATTTATGACATATTTTATGACATCCTTACATTTTTTATAATTTCCTAGCAAGGTCATTACCCCACTCTTGTTGACCCTTTAAATTTTAGGTAAGTTTGGTTATATTTACTGAAAATCCTTTACCCAAAACCGAGACGTATGTATAGTGAGTTACACATTTAGTAAAACAATGTTCATATACTAATAACTTTTGCAACTATAAGCCCAATGTTTGGGTGTATATGCTATTAACAGGTATGACTCTTAGGGGCCATTCAAAAAAGACGTCCTCAAGAGGGGGTAGGGGAGGGAGAACTGCTGGCATGTGGACAGGGGGAAGAAGCCATTATATATCATATTTTTTCAGTTTTTGGATTTTGTTTGGAGTTTTAAAGATCAGTGAAAGGGGAAAATGGACACCAGAAGAAAAATGTCCCCAGTCCCAAATGTACTTGAATTTGAAACACCACGGAAAAGTGCCTAACTTGTGCTAAACAGCAATTTTAAACTGGAATTTTCCTTCGATGTCATGCCATTTCTGTTCTTCAGAAAAATATAGAAAAATGTGTAATTTGCAGCAGGGCGGGTGCTTGGAAATTTACATACAAAAGGGTCTTTTTATGTTCCAATAAGTTTTCTGGACACCCTACTTTTTTTAAAAAAAAATAAATATTAAGGACGTCTATGAAAGGGGAGGGGGGAGGGGAGTCTGGGCTAAAATGGACACCATGTGGACAGGAAGTGGGGGGCAATTTTTGAAGGATCGGGGGCGTATATACTATATATATTATATCACGGTTTAGATTATTAACAAAGGATAGTTTGTTTTATGCAAAGTTTTGCTAACAATCTGATGGCAGAACTTCATATAGATGGCATCAACGTTATCTCTTATCAACTGATGGTGGAGCAATAATGGTGTAAAATATCTAATCAGGCCAATAACCATGACATAGATTGGGTCAATACATATTCCTCCCTGAAACTACAGATTTATACTTTGTATTACCTTGACCGAAATATTAAGTATTTTATACTTGACAATTTCAATCTGTTTTCCGATGAAGGCAGCAGTAATTATATAGTACATCGTATTTTTTTTTTTTAAATAAAAACTTTAGATCCATATAGACAGGTGGACATAGTGTTTTGTATTATGAAGAGTTATTGCCCTACGTATTAATTATTATAAGAATCCCTTTTGGTTAAAAATGAAGGTCAGCTATAACTGTTAGGTTTGTTTTAGGAGTATGTTAACCCTTGATTAATATCTTAATTTTTATAAAAATTGTGCTCCAAAATATACTTTAGACATAATGTGGTTTGAACACGACAAGATCGAACTTTTTGCAAAAAATGTAGCAAATTAATATTTTCATAAACAAGTTGCAGTTAATTATATACAATGTCGTGTATAATCACACCAGTCAACTAAACTCAGTATAATACCACTTAATAAAGATTATGTCAAGACTAGTGGCCAAAAGTATTTCATAGATAGTTTTCATCGTTTTTATTCCTAAATTAGCAGGATTTAGAAATATGTTCACGTCTTTACTGAACGCTTTTTATTAAAAGCATGTCATGTTTCATTCTGAAATGATTAAACTAGGTTTAGTGTTTAGTTAATGTAATTTTTGTTGTCAATTCTATGTAAAAACTAACACAAAATTTGTAAAATGAATGATGCAAATTATTCACGTTTATCAAAGAATAATGGCGTGCTAGTAAAAGTTGAATAAAGAATGAATAAGTTTTGAACTTTAACTTTGTCTTAATTTGCATCGTTCATTTTGCAAGTATTTTTTTTAGATTTTCATTAACTTTTAAAAATTATATGAAAAAAGATTTCAGAAAAAAATTAAACAAATTCCTTAAATTCTGCTATTTTAAGAATAAAAACGAACAAAACTTCCTATTCAATACTTTAAGATGTACAATGTATATACAGTGTGCATTATAGCATAGTTTACAATAGAAAATACACGTTATGTTTTAAATAATGTATGATGTCTTACAATTCTAACTTGTGTTAATTGTCGTTAAAGTGCAATGTACACTTTATAAAGTGCTGTGTACACTATAAAATTAAAATTAAAATTAAAATATAAAATTAAAAAACGAAAAAAGGACAACTTTCACGTTTCTATTGGCCATCTTGACAACACAAACAAGATGGGTATCAGGTTATTTCTAAAACCTGGCACAGCATATATATGTATTGGTTGTTTTATTATACAGAAGGGACTTGTGGGTATTGCACCATTTTTTTGTCATGTAAACTCAACCACTTTTAGTCTTGGTTTAAGGTAGGTTTTATTCATCTCAAATTAAAGTACTTTCAGTGCTCATGTAAACGCAGTAGTACATGTACATTTTAAATAATTTGTGTTGACTTTAAAGTACAGTGTACGTTTTATACAGTACAGTGTACAATTCAAAGTACATGTATGTTTAAATAATTTGTGTTGTATTTAAAGTACAGTGCACATTGTATACAGTAGTGTAGTGTGTACAATAAAAGTTACATGTAGGTGTTTTAAATAAGTTGTGTCGTCTTTGAAGTACAATGATGCATGGTTTTACAAAAACATGGTACTGATTCTTTTTGAAAGTGGTTTGAAATAATTTGATGACATCATCAAATGTTTCACTGCAAATTTGCTCATCGCTATCATGTTTATCTCATTTCTAAGGGTGGTGAAATAATCGACAGTCTCTGGATTATCAAACATGGCCATGGTTCCTATGGCGATCTCTTCCCCGAAGAGCCTCTGGCTTGACGATTCAGCCAAAAGATATTGTGGAAAAATTGCGCTAATTAACCGAGATTAACACACACACGCACAACTCCAAGGAGGAAAAAAACACCAAAGAAGATTAATTGATGTCATAACGAACTTGTTTTTGCAACGCAACTGGACGCTTGTTGTATTGATGAATTCGATACCATGATTGACCTGTTGGCCAACATCATCAAATGTTGAAACAATGCCATCTAAATTATGCAAATTGCGCTTTCACCACTGTCACGCGATCATCGTTGCTTAAAAAACACAAATTGTAACACGAGTACCTTCATGATCAATTCTTGTAATGAGTTTACCTATTGTTAATAACAATAAATACTTTTGCCACAAAGTCAAGTTTATACTTGACGTCATGTACCTATACGTACATGTTGACATCAACAAATTCGTCGAATTTTGCGGCTAATCTTTTACTGAATAATAAAAAAAATCTTTCTCAAATTCTTATTAAAAAGCCTAACAAGTTTTACTAATTAGAGGGGTTCTTGAAACGGACTAATACCATCCGTGTCTGGGAATACTTGATACAGATATGTAAGAGCATCGCCCTGCGTGTTTTTCATAATTTTTTTTCACAATTTGGAATGTTAGTAACGGTCTTCATGTCACGTGACATCGTGTATGAATATGCAAGTCTTTCAAATAAATATAAATTCCTCAACCTAGAACCAACTTCCTCGAAGAATGCACGCGGAGTCACTGCACCAAAATTGAAAGTATAATTTAAGGACACAATAATTAAATATTTGGAGTTTTAAGAGCATAAATTCTTGTGTTATGGTGCGAATAACCAGGAAGATAATATTGAAAGTTATTTTTTCCTCATTTCTGCATGCACAAATCTGAAAATTATAAAAAAAACTCACAACAAAAATGTATCAAATATTATTCAACATTACTTCCGTTTTTGTTTTCACGTTAAGCTGGATCACAACCCTATCACTTTCAATGGGTGAAATTTTAAAACACAATCACAGCCATACAAAAAGAGATTAAATAAAAATTGTTTAAAATAGCTTGATAAATCAGCAATGGTATTACTTTTTCGTTTTTCACTTTGAAATGGTAGATTTTTTTTTAAATTAATAAACAAGTTTGAAAAATGTCCGTTAATTTGCACATTCTACCAGCAGGTGGCAGCATGAGAATGCAAATTAACGGGAATTTTTCAAACTTGTTTATTAATTTTTAAAAAATTACCATTTCAAGGCGAAAAACAAAAAAGTAATACCATTGCTGATTTATCAAGCTATTTTAAACAATTTTTATTTTTATTTAATCTCCTTTTGTTTGGCTGTGATTGTGTTTTAAAATTTCACCCATTGAAAGTGACAGGGTTGTGATTCACTTTAACCTCACGTTAACATCTTTATGTATTCAAAACTTAGAATTTTAAATTTGTAAATTCCAAAATGATTACATTTCAGTTTATCACATCCATTCACCTTGAATTAAAACTTTCTATATACTATACCATATTTGATCAATTCTACAGCCGGGTCTCCACCAACAGCAACATGAAGCGGACACAAGGTTTTCTAAAACAAATGAGCAAAACATGTTTGCTTACCACATGTTTCAGCAGACTTATGACGCGTTTTTGCATCCAGAATCATGTTTCTGGACACATTTGAACGATCTTATAACATTGATGATAATTTAACAAACTTTCAGCAACTGATGCATGGAGAATGCGACTTTCTACATTTCTAGCATAAATAATTTTGTATGACAACTTTGATACATAGAATGATACACACCTCATTCTTTAGAATAGTATAGATGATAACCGCGAAAGTAAAGGCCTATACGTTAACCGATAGTAACCATGGTAACCAAAACTATTGTTAAGCTTCTATAGTTGATGAACATAATTTGGTAAAAACTTAATGATGTGTGCAGGATTCAAACATACTCTCTGGTATAAAATGTATCTGTCTAGACAAAACACATACATAGCCTGTGCACATTGTCAAACTGTTAATACCGTCAAACAAAATACAGGCTGTTCATTTTAGCCACATCTGTTGGAGATTCAAAATCAATACTCACTTTGAAACAAGCAGTTCTATAAATCTGGAATTTGAAACATTGTTCTGCAGTTTGTTCTACCACACAATTTCCAATTATATTTTAAATAAAAATCTTTCCATAAAATACCGATGGTATATGCTTTAACTAAGTTCAAAATTTTGTAAAAAAAAACAAAAAAAAACCACTGACTTGTAGTGCCAATACCGGGCTAGTTGGTTACCTTGCAAACAAGTAATTTGCAATTATGCCAAACTTCTATAGGTTAACTTGGTGGCTGGTACCCTTTATAAAATAGCTAAAATACCTTAGAAATACCATACTACTTGTATAGACAGTATATTCAAAAGATATGTCATTCCAGTATCCTAACCCTGTTTCAATTAGGTTTCCTCCTCTGTTTCAAACAGAGGTTAAGAATAATCTAGGGTTAACCAGCTTTGTGACGTCGTATTTGATGGGGGGATGTCTGACTTTTTGTGACCAAGTGTGACATGGGGGAGGAGGGGGGGGGGGGTTCAAAAATCTACCAAAATCGCGTGACGTCATTTAGAGACGGCCCCTTAGGACAAAAAAAAGAGAAAGGTTAACCTTGGTTTATAGGCTTGTTCCTTTTCCGTCCGCCATTTTGTTTTTTGCAGATTAAACATGGGTTCCATAACCCAGGGTACATTTTATCAAGGGTTACTTGGTGCAACGCAAACAGCCAACCTGGAGGTTAACCTCGAATTATATTTTAACACGATATTAGTAAACTTTAAATTAACCTTTGTTGGTGCAAACGACCCAAATAGGTGGCTGATGATGTCATACTGTCACCTTTGACGCGTTCCATTAAGCCCTGCAAACTACATAAAATGTGACATTTCCTAAAGTATTACAATCCCATTTTTGATGTAAGATTACGCCTTTGTTTTCGGTATTAGGGTGCAACAAGTTCAGAAGCAACTGTGAAACGGAAGTGTAACGACTAACGGCTTACGCGGCGGGGTTAACGGCTTACGAGAGCTTTTCATAAACTGTTCTAGGCCACGCATGCAAGAGCTATCGCTTATACATATCGATATGATGTCCCGGGCGACGTAACACAGTTCCGAGCGACGTAAAACTCCACGGCATCTCATTTCATTGATTGGTGGGGGCGAACAAACCCCATACTTACGGATAATTTCCAAATAAAAAAGGATGCATAGTCGATATCGAACAGAGCTTGACCGACAAAAAGCATTCTAGCACGGCCGCTTTCCCCTTCCTTTCGACGGCTGCAATTCTGCGCAACGCCGTTGTTCGATTGCATCATGCACCACACCCACCTCGTTTCCACCAATGGCAAAGTGTGCGCCAGTTCCCCGCACGTGGAGCCGTCATTCGGGTCAACATACCCGCGGTAAAAAAGAGCTATTTTCCAGTCGTCGTCGGTCGCACGGGGCCCGCTATATAAGCTCGACGGGAGGCTTACGGTGCTTCTCGGCCAAATAATCGCTTCGCACAACGGAGGCTTTTCGCGTCGTCGTCGACTCCCGGAAGCGTAGTCCGCCATGGGGGCGCCCAGCACGAGGCTCTGGGTGTTCGGCTACGGCTCCCTGTGCTGGAACCCGGGCTTCAAGTTCACCAACAGTGCCGTGGGTTATGTACGAGGCTACGCCCGTCGCTTCTGGCAGGGGAACACCGCACAGCGGGGGACCGCGGAAACGGTGAGTTGCTTCTGCCGAGGAATGTGGTGGTGGGTGCGGGGTGATTCCGACCGAGATCTTCGACTCAATTTACTTCAAAAGCTGCTTGCAACGGAAACTGTTTAGGGGCCATTCAATAAGGACATCCTCAAGAGGGGGTAGGGTGGTGGGTCTGCTGGCATGTGGACACAATGTGGACAGGAAGAGGCGGAGGAGGGGGGGAAATGGAAGGGATTATGGACGTCCATTAATGATGGTAATGTTCAGTTTTTGGATTGTCTGGTTTTATGTTTTTTTTTTTTTTGCATTACTGTTTATTCCTCACTGGGGAAAGCGCCACTATTTGATACAGCGCGAAAAGGGAAATGGACACCAGGAGAAATGTGTCCCCACTTCCAAATATACTTCCATTTTTAAAACCTCGAGAAAGTTGGGAATTATGAATAACTTTGTGTTAAACACCAATTTTGTGCTGGAATTTCCCTTTGAGGTCCGGAAATTTCTTTTGATCAAAAAAATCTGGAAAAATATTGTGGAGCATTGGAAATATTGTGGAATATCGGTAGCGAGGCGGGTACTTGGACATTAATAGGATGGGCCTTTGCATGTTCCAAAACAATTTGTGGACACCCTACTTTAAAAAAAAAAAAAATTAAGGACGCCTATGAAGGGGGGAGGGGGAGAGGGAGGGCATAAGTGGACACTATGTGGACAGGGGGTGGGGGAGGTCAATTTTCGAATAAATTTCTGGGACGTCCTTTTTGAATGGCCCCTTACCAAAAGAGTTTAAAATACATGGCATTTAACGAAGTTTATAATGCACATCTTGAAAATTGAGGCATAAATCAAGAAGTCTGGGAGGGATGGGCCAACTGTATATATCTCCAAATCTCAGCTCTTTCAACCCTTTCCAACACATGACATATATGGAACCAGTCGTAAAGTTGTCAAGGCACACCACCAATTTTTAAGACAAGATTTATCGAAAAATTAATTGGAAATTTCAGACCCATAAAGTATCTTTCCAAACCTCGAGGTTGGCACGCCAATTTTTTGTTGTTGTTGTTGTTACAAATTGTGTAGTTTTCCCTGACGAGGTTGCACTGTGTTTCCCGTGTTGGTCCTTTGAAAAGTAGGTTACCCAAGGGCAAGGTCAATGAGATGGTTTTACTAAAAAACCCTACCCCTTTCCTAATTACCAAACCTATTTAATGCACGCGAGGCTGCTATGTATACTGAATTCAGTCTTGAAATAATGTCCAGAATGTGTTATAGTAGTAACAGGTTCTAAACTTTGGTTCTTTCCAAACCTCCATGTTGGCACCGTCAGTGTTTTTTTTTTTTTTAATATTTTTTATGTTACAAATTTTGTAAATTTTTCCATGACGTGGTTTCAGTGTGTTTCCTGGGTTGGTCCTTAGAAAAGTAGGTTACTTAGTGACAAGAACAAGTAACCCCTACACCTTTCCTAATTACCAAACCTACATATATGCACGCGAGGCTGCTATGTATTGATACAGAATTCAGTTTTGAAATTGTTCAAAATCTGGGTTCTAAACCTCGGTTGGACATGTGTATATCCTACAATCTTGTTTCAACAAACCACTAAACACACCATGCGTTTACCTGCATACGATTCATTGTCAGAGTTAAGAATATAGATTAGGAGACCTGTCAAAACTGGTTTAGCCAGGTTAAGGTTAGTTCAGATTTAAGTAGGCCAGAATACAGTCTGTTGGCTCCATCATAGCTCTGATGTGCTCATTGGTGGTGCCAAAAACCATTTACAATGTAACTTATGCCTAGTACTGTAGAACCTGTCTAAATGCATCCTATGTAAATGAATAACCTGTCTAAAAAGCGTGTATAAATGGACCTGTCTAAAAGCATATTTTTCACTGGTCCTGGGAGTATGCTTTTAGACAGGTTCTACTGTACACATTGGAGCAAACAAATTATAAATGCGGTTTTCTGCAAGCAAGTTTCAGCAATCTTTTTGCCAAAAAAGCGTGTTTACAGCGAAACATTTTGGTGTTTGCTCAAGAGGCGGTGCGGATCAAAGGAAAACATGTTTGCTGGTCACGGCGCTTCTACCAACGCCTGTATACCATGACGTAGAGCATTGACCAGTTTTTGGTCATTGTATACATGAACAGCAAAACATTTCATGCGTTTATAATGTGGACAAGAAGTTTGTCAACAAACTTGTTTATGGAAATACACGTATTAGTATTTTGGAATGTTTGGTAGTTTATAATAGATATGAAGAGAGGATGGAACATGGTTTGCATAAACTCTGTTTCTGCTTCGTGTTTGCACCAGTGTGTACTAGGCATTAAATATCTCGACATCCTGTTGTCCTTAGCAGCATGTATACGTGTGTTCATGAATTTAACACGAATATCTGCCAAGAAAATTTTAACATACATGTTAAGTTTTTGTGACATATATAGTCACCAAGACAAGTTGATAAATATTCCTGAAACTTTTTTACTTATACAAGTTGTATAACTTTTTCTGTGAGACTTGATGCAATCTAGTACACGTATATTATAATGCATAAATTGTAGAAACACCCACACCCACTGCATACCATATCCTCAAAGACAATAATGTTGCTAAATACATGCCAAAACACGTGCCGTACTTATTTTTAAACGTTTCAGTCTATTGGAAAACATGGGCAAACTCATGATGCGTTACACTTGGTTACACTAATGCACCAGATGCATCACATTAGCAATGGTGATGCTGGTACTGATATTATATGATATTACTGTTCTGATGTAAGCTCACTCGAAATATCGCCCACATTTGAGAAATAACCAGAATAATAGAATGGTACTAGCGGATGTCACATAATCGCCATCACAAACATATCCGGCGTGACAAAAGCCACCCCGGAAACATGTAATGTGACATCACGTTGTTACTTTAAAATTTAATGAAATTTTCGTAAAATGATTCTTTAATTTTGTACCTTGGTCGGTACTGAAAATGAAGGCTGTGTCAACTGGGAAATTGCCTAATTTGTTGACTTTTCTATGCGTGTGACGTCAGTTAAGCTAGGTAAACAACATTGCACGACATTACAATGCAGACAAATTCCATTGAAAACATGCACGATGGCATGTTACTGCCCAAAATAAGCGTAAAATACCACATGCCAAGTCCGTAAATTGGATTATTAATTAAACAAATAGGTACTTAATCGTAGGTGACGTCATAAGGGGGCGTGTCAAACATGTGTTTCGAACAAGTTGACGTCAGTTCGTCGTGTAGTGTGTCTCTAATTAATGGACATTTGCTATTTGCAGTATTAATCAGAACTGTATGACTAGAAATGCTGTTGTTTGAAGGACAAAACCTGATCACATTTCTGATGAAACATGCAAACGTCCACACTTCAAGTTTCGTATGCAAGATTTGATGTGATTTTCAAAAAATCACAGATGGAGAACAAGTACTGAGAAAAGTTTTCAAATTTGACAGGTTCTAATTCCCCAAGATTAGCCGATGACAAGATGAAAACAAAAGTTACAAAACGAAAATCTTGAAAGGCGAGAACAACTTAAGGAAAAAAATAAACATCTCCTAGAAATGCCATGAATCAACAATTTGTTATTGTTTTATGTATGTTGCTTTTATTTCAACTAGAACTTCTAAGAAAGTTTTTTTTTCTAACTATCATCGTTAAAAAAATATATGACATTTGATTTCTGTATTTCTGACCTTACTCAAAGTTGAAGCTATGCATGTTGGAAAATTTAGTAGAAAATTGTTAAATTGACTGTAAAGCACGGTCTCTACTGAAGGCAACAAGCAACATGAAACACACTAACTTCAAGCATAGAAACACACGAGACAAACCTGAAACAATTTTATCTTTTGGGGGCTATTATGATTACTACAGTATGTGGTTGTGTGTCGAATTTCAGTATTTTGTTTATTTTAATATGCAGTATGCGTGTAAATATATAAAACAGCTGGGATACTTGTATAAACAATAAGGAGCACGTCCTTCAGACAACAATGTCAAATTTAGGAATGATAACCGAAACAAAATAAACATGGAAAATAATTTGCTTAAATTTGTTTCCATTTTGTGATCCATTCAGCTACAAGCGTAACGTATTAGCAATATTTTCTAGTGTTAAATAATTTTTTATATAATAAACTTAACAGTAAAAGTAGGGTCTACTTACAATAGGTTTTTCCCCAGACCTTGAACTAACTGCCAGGGAAATTAAATAGACCTGGAAAAGTAAATGAAAAGTGATTTATATTAAAAATGTCAGTAAAATCCAATAAATGAATATTACAATTACTTTCACATTAATAGCCAGTTATTAGTTATCACAAAATGCAAGGAATGCCACGCTTGGTCATCCATATAATAAGTATTTTCTAATGTTCATATGTCTCAATTTTTGTAAAACATTTAATACAAATAAATATCTTTGCTAAGTAAAAACAAAGTAAAAAAAACAAGTGTAATTTTTCATTGTCATGGAAAAATTCAAAAATGCAATTAAAAAAAACCCTGGAAAGTCAGAAAATTTCATTCTAAAAAAAATGTGGGAACCCCCTGAATTGTGTTCTATAAAAATGAAATCGAGCAATATGGGAAGACAATAAGTTAACTGGTAGCCTTTAGTTAATTGTATGTTTCAAAATTTTGTGTCATCAGGATGGTCAATAAATATCAATTGTTTTATCAGTGGACTAGACAACCCTCGTCAGACACGGAAACATGATTTTGTTTACTGTCCTGTCGTCACGATTTTGCATTAAAAGGCAATAGTATATATATTGAAACTGATTTGACAGTATATATGAAACCAAATTCACCATCTGGCGTTTAGTCTAATGATTTACGACAGGCCAAGCCAAGTACCAAAACGTTGAAGGCAATGCAATTTGGCCTGACCTCTGACCCCTGTGGGCAGCCCTTGGAGAGCTCTGAAGCAATACAATTAAAAGCATTGGCGAAAGTTGCTGCAATGGTTCAACATTGCCAGCAGGACTGCCGACATTTATGGCAGTTCTATAAAACAACAATAACAATAAATAAATGAAATTAATGCAGGATCCCGCGTGGGAACACCTGGGTGGACCTCCTCCCTCGACTTCTTGCCGACACGCACAGTTCAATACGTTTAAACGGTTTAATTATTGGCCAGAGGGTTCATTTTTTTAAATATCAAAACAGACCACGGACTTTGATTTATAAGCCATTCATTATACGACCAGGAACGCCATTGCATATGCTATAGTTGGTAGACCAAATTAACTTCGATGACGTGTCATGAAAGGGATTCGATTAAAATGCAGTTAAGTAATTGACGATAAAATTTCAAGGCTGCTATGCCAGATTTTATTTCCATCTGTGTTCCATTTGGAGATGCAAAGACGTGCATAAGACGATATTGGGCCATGAACAGACGATAAAATTGGGCAAAAGTTAACCCTCAACGATTAATCACTGATTAAAAGGTAAAATCAACTAAACTACATCATAGGAAGGCGAGCACGTGGCGTTTTCGTGTGACATCAAGGCTATTTTGCCATTCAAGCAACCACGCAACGATCGGGCATCAATTCAACACTGCAAAATGACATTCGCTAGCAATGAGTATCTGTACTAAAAAAGTGAAGCCTTGTAGCTAGACATATATACTGCGATTACATGGGCTCTTAAAAGTACATTACTTCAATTGAGTCAGCAATGTAAACATGTTAAAAGTACTTTGCTTTAATCTGAGCATACTTACTTTGAGAATGGGCATGGGGGTTGTTTCATTGGAAGTACATCACCTAAATGTATAATAGCAAACAACATACGACCACTTCCTACTTCCTTTTTCTGGTTAAAGCTAAAAGTGATTCGACAATAATAACAATTTTGGAGGGACGTTAGAAAGCATACTGAATAAGCGCTTATAAATTTTCATTCTTGACTCCCTAATAATGCGCATGAATTCCACTGATTCCTCAAACATTAAATTCAAAAACGAAAAAAGGACAAATTTCATGCTTCCGATGGCATCTTGACGACACAAACAAGATGGGTATCTCAGGTTATTTCTAAAACCTGGCTCAGCATATATATGTACTTGTTTTATTTAACAGAAGGGGCTTGTGGGTATTGAACCATTTTTTTTTTGTCATGTAAACTCAACCACGATTTTGACTTGGTTTAAGGTACTTTTATTCATCTCTTTTTAATGTACTTTCAGTGCTCATGTAAACACAGTAACTCGCAAATGAAAACAACTACATACATATAAGTGTTGATGCAGGTAATGATTTAATGTCCATTTAATAGCATTGTTGACTTTTCATAAAGAGCAGACACAACAACAAAACAGCTTCCAGTGTGTTTTGTTTTTCTCACCTATATTAAACTAGGGAGAAAGGGGAGAGTCGGTGACAGTTATAATTATAACCATCCAGCCAATAAGTCACTCAAAATTACAGTTTCACGTACAATATGCGTGTGTGATTATGCTCAATTTCTGGAAACTTGAGTACAGGAGCAGTTTGTGGTTTCAGTGTCTGAAGGCGTGTGAAATTTATCCAAAATCGGTTAATGTCATGGCCACGATATATAGACGATCTAGTTCCAAGCCATAAATATTAATTTGGATGTTACATAGTGGCCAAAGGCGATTCAGGTTTCATGGGGATTATGATGTTACCTATCTGGAGCATTTCCATCCCTAACAGCTAATAGATGGCATTGGGGTGATTTCTGGAAAATTTGGTAGATAGTATCAAAGTCATCACAAGTTTCAATGAAATCACAAGAATAGTTTTCAAACGGTGCGCTAATAACATTTGAAACGTTTTTCATTGCACGAGAAATACCCCAGATTTGGGAGAATCTTTCCAACTTAAGATCATAAGCACTTTTTAGGGAAAAACGAATTGTAGGTCGGCTACCCGAATCGATATTTAACCTAGATTGCTTTCTTTGCTGTAAAAATTCATCGCGTTTGCAATATGGGTTAGCTGATGCAAGTCTGCACGAAATTGCTATTATATACGTTAACCCACATAACCTGTAGCGTAATTTGGGGGAAAGAATAAAAGTTGAAGACCTCAAATATTTGGTAGCATTTGATAACTGCAGACAAAAAAGTTTTGCAAGTTTTAAACATGTAGGTCTTATGTCAAAAATTAGTAAACATGTACGTGTTATTACTAATTTGAAATACTTAAACATGTGAAACACGATTTCATAGAAAACACCCATTTTGTTTTTAAATAATATGTTTATATTATGAATATTTGAAATACAGTACTTTTACATGGCTTTGGATGTGTATATTTAATGCACTAAAAAAGAACACATGTTTACAAGTTTTAAACATTAAGGTCTTATGTCAAAAATTATTAAATACATGTTATTAATCATTTGAAATATTTAAACATGTGAAACATGATTTTGTTGTTTTAGGAGGGGGGAAGTATTCACGTCCACACTCGTTGAGAGTTTAAACAAGAAGAAGGTTTATTTGACACC
>JAQGBW010002162.1:0-21099 GCA_034698625.1 Julus scanicus
CTTCGTTCCAAATTTCGATAACTTCGTTCCAAATTTCGATAACTTCGTTCCAAATTTCGATAACTTCGTTCCAAATTTCGATAACTTCGTTCCAAATTCGGATCCTAGGTTCCTAAATTTTCGTTCCAATTCCTCGTTCTTTCTTTTCGTTCCATCTACCTCTTCCTAATTTTCATTCCAAATCACTTTCACTCTGTTCTTTTAATCCCAAATTCGGTACCACGGTTCCATAGCCCCATATATGGCAGTCCAGCCCCCCACCAGAGAGACGACTGATAAGAGAGGGCGCCACCGAGGCTGGGGTTTCACCCCCAGCAGGACCACACATTAACCCCGATCCTGTTTTACGTCAGTGTTTTTTTTTATTTAATTCTTTTAAAAAATCCATTTTAAAAAAGTTGCCATTTTTAGAGGGGGTTTTAGAGGTTTTTTTAGGGGTTTAAGAGTCGAATTAGACACGGTTGTTTTATTAGGAACTGCAGCCGTTGTCTGTCAAAAACTGAAATTGTAGCTCCCATTTATCAAAAAAAGAAGAAGAAAAAAAAGAGGCTAATCTGACAAAAGGTTCCTTGTATATTATTCTATTAAAAGCCCCATATTCATCGGTATCGTGTTTAATAAAGGGGACTCGTGTCGAGGGAGGAGAGGTGGATCTTGGTGTTGGGTGGCAGTTATTGAAACGCCGAAATCTGCATTTTTCGAGACTCCCATATCTGCAGATTTATGGCTTATTTTGAAGCATAAGCAGTTACTTAAGTGGGAATACTTAATGCATTTCCAGAAGAGAATTGGATTGAAAGATAATAGCTGCGGAGGGATACAACAAACACACGTGTAAACGATACTACACCACTCACTCCACTCACCTCATAATACAATCATATGGTGTACATGTCACATACATGTACAGGAAATCAGAAATATGAGAAATTAGTCAGATATGCGAATCAAGGTCCATAAGTCATATCATTTTACACCCAAGGTAAGGACACCATAATATAGTATTTTCAAAGTTCACATTCTATTCCACAAATCGACATAAGTATCATATATGGGTCCATTCGTGTTTTCAGACATATTTGGGACATAATTTGGCAAATATTGGCCCTATATCATTTTCCACCCAAGGTAAGGGCATCAATTTTTGATAACATAATTGAAGAAGTTCATATTTTCTTCCACAAATCGACATAAACATTTTGTTGATGTCTCATATAATCAACACTTTTGGAGTTTAATGTCCGGTTGCACCAACTTTGGCTTAATCTCCAGTTAACAAATGGTCCTGTTGTTAACTTAACTTTAAGACAAAGATTGTGTTAATAAATATCTGGTAATGTAATGGTGTAACACTGCACTGTCACATTAGTAACAATTGGGCAATAATAATCAAAAGATTTCTCAAAGAACTTGTTTTGGACAAGTGCCATAAGGAAAGGAATGCTAAGAAAAAGAATGATTCTTGAAATAGAACGAGATTAAGAATAGGACAAGTTCTAAAAAAGAATATTTAAAAAAAACAATTGATAAAAAAGAACAAGTCTAAAAAAGCACGATTTTTAAGAAAAGAACAAGTCTAAAAAGAACGGTTTTTAAGAAAAGGACAGTTTCTAAAAAGGAACAAGTCTAAAAAAAGAACAAAGGGCCATTCATGTTTTCAGACATAAATGGGGCTTAATTTGACAAATATGGACCTATCTACTTTTTCCACTCAGGTTCACCAATGGCGTCTATTTTGAAAATAGAACGGTTTAGAACTCTCCACTATATTCTATAAAACACACAACAATCCAAATATCGACACATATGGGAACTATATATGGTCCTCCAACCGGGTAAGAAAGTTCCAATACACTGTACATTTGTGATCTCATTAATGTAGTGTAGAAATAGGAATATTTTCCATCTAAGGCGTAGAACATCCATAAAAGTGTTCCTATTTTTTTGTTCTAGAATTTTTTGGAACGGTATCATCGAATGGCAGAATGCATAATGTTTTCCAAATCCCCTCTTTAATTCCCCTTTCCCCTTCTTTGGGATCGTGTGCACCAAAGCGTGTTAACATCCCACACTGTTCAGCCTTTATCGAACAAATTATTAATTAATACAATTTCATGAAAATAATATTAAAAAATGGAGAGTATTATTCAGCACTTTTACGCTGTTAATCTTATTGGCTGATTAGCCAAAAAAACGCACAGTGTGTCATTAATCAGAACGCTTTATACAGTATATGTATAAAAACAAAAAAACAGAACGCGCAGCCTCATATTTCAACCAATCAAAAGAGCTTAAGAATCAGGCACAAAAAAAATTCCATTTTTACTTAAATTTTGATTACAAAATGTCAACTTCCATCTAAGCAAATTAATTCGAATATAATTCGAAACAAATAACTTCGAATTGAACTTGTGACGCACAGTGAGAATTCGAGAATTGGAACTTGTGTTCTCTAACTCGAATGCATTATTTGGAACTAGATTTGGAATTCTAACTTCGAATGCATGGAACACGAATTTACTACATTTGGAGAATTGGAACTTGTGTTCTCAAATTCGAAGGCATTATTTGAATTAACAATGAATGGAACACGAATTTACTATAATATTTCGAAGATTTGAAGAATCGGAACTTGTGTTCTCTAACTCGAATGCATTATTTGGAACTAGATTTAGAATGAGTGATAAAGAAAAGAACAAAATAGGTCAAAAAGAAACGTTTAAAGCATAAATTAGAAGACTAGATTCCATTCCACTTAACGTTCCATTCTTGAAAATGGAGTCTTCTTCGATTCTATAGACAGAAAACGTCTTCTTCCATCGTTCTTCTTCTTCAAACTTTCTTTTCATCTCTTTTTTTTGGTTTTATTATTTTATTCAAATAACGTTTCTTTGTATGAAATGTATTGAGGAAACGATAAAGGGATTATCGAGTGCAATCAGCCAATCGTATTCGAGGGGCTTTTTTTTCTTCTTCAACAATGAGAGTAGCTTTTACTGAAACACACTCGTTATTTGCATGTGTCCTCTCAGTTCTCCCAGTCCTCTCAACTTGCACTAAGCTCCATTGCAACGTACATACATTCAAAAAGATAGAAAACTAGACTGCCAAAAACCATTCTTACATCAGTGTGCCTTTGCCTTGTGATGTGTCTGTTCTAAATCATTAAAAAGTTCTTTTTACCTAATTTCTGTTGTAAATCAACACTGGTGTTCTTTTTACACAATTTCTGTTCTAAATCAATACAAGTGGCGTTCGATCTGTATACCCAATGTCTGTTCTAAATCAGTACAAGTGTTCTTTTTACCTAATTCTGTTCTAAATCAATGTAAGTGGCGTTCTGTTTACACAATTTTTGTTCTAAATCAATACAAGTGGCTTTCTTTTTACCCAATTTCTGTTCTAAATCAATACCAGTGTTCCCCCCCCCCTCCCCCATTTCTGTTCTAAATCAATACAAGTGTTCTTATCACCCGATTTCTGTTCTAAATCAATACAAGTGTTCTTATCACCCGATTTCTGTTCTAAATCAATACAAGTGTTCTTTTCCCCCGATTTCTGTTCTAAATCAATACAAGTGGCGTTCTTTTTCCTCTCCATCGTGGCAATCGAACGGCCCTTGGTCGAAGCTATACATAAGACGCCAAAAGCCTTCCCTTTTCCGTTCCTTTTCCTCCTCCTCCTCCTTCCATTTGCCTTTTCGCCGCTGCTAGAGGGGTCTATTTTTTGTTTGTTTGCTCTTATGAATTATGACTTAGTAAATGCAATTTCAATAAAATGCTTCTCCGTAATTTCTATTTAATTCAATACATGTTTCTGTTACGTGAAAGCTAAAACCCCCTCGCTTTCTAATTATGCATCGGGAGGATCCTTCCTCCAGAGATGGCCCTCTCTCTCTCTCTCTCTCTCTTCTAATTACCCCCTCCTCTCCCTCCTTCTCTACAACAAGGTCCCTCTCGCTCTCCTGTTCCAATGCTCCGTGTGTGTGTGTGTAGGAGCACTTTAGTTTTAAGTCGGTGCCATTTATAATTGGCATTCATCGACGACAGGTCCCTTCGAAATCTAGCCGCTTTTTCATTGAAATGGCAAACAAAAGCCTCCTTAATGAAATAAATGCAAAAGAGAAAGAGAGAACTCTTGCAACAATTGTATGGAAAGCGGAAAAGAAGAGAAATCGACGACCAACTAGGGGCTTCTGCGTACAAAACTACTATTACACGTGTATAAGGGGCGGTGGGGGTTGAAGAACGCTTTGGAACGCCACTTGTAGCGATTTCGAACAGCCAAAGGGCTTGAGAAAAAAAAAACGACACTTGTGGTGATTTCGAACAGCGTGTGAGGGGAAAAAGAACGTCACTTCGAATTTCATGTGGAAAGAAGAACGTCGCATGTAGTAATGTTCAATATGATAGGTGTAAAAAGAATGCCACTTGTGGTAATTTCGAATGCCATGGGGTAAACAGAACGCCAATTGTAGTGATTTAGAACACCATTGAGGAAAATGAACGCCACTCCAGGTGATTTTCAATACGATGGGTGGAAAGCAGAACATGTACGATTTGTGGCGACATGGAATTATAAATCGAGGACTAAAGAACGACACTTGTATAGTGATTTCGAAGAGCAATCGATAAGGTTAAAAAGAACGCCACTCGTGATGAATTAGAATACGATAGAGGTAAAAAGAATGCGACATAGAACTTCATTATGAGAACAGAACGCCAATTGTAGTGATTTCGAACACCACTGAGGAAAATGAACGCCACTCGTAGTGATTTTCAATACGATGGGTGTAAAAAGAACAGGTACGATTTGTGGCGACATGGAACTATAAATCGAGGAATAAAGAACGCCACTTGTATAGTGATTTCGAATTTCACGTAGAAAGAAGAACATTGTAGTGATTTTCAACATGATAGTAGTAAAACGAACGCCACTTGTGGTTATTTCGAATATGATGGGGGTAAACAGAACGGCACTCGTATAATGATTTCGAACACCAGCACGGAAATCGAACGTCACTTGTAGAGATGAAACGGTTGTGGATTTGGAATGATCTTGAGTCCATCATGAAACTAATGAGCATTTGCTCAAAATGCATGTAAGTGTTGAGTCCGTGCTCACCATCGCATCTTGTACTCATGAGGCGTGCTCAAGATCCCACCAGGAGGAATGGTTGTTGTCGAATGGCGTTTAACGACGCCCGAGGTCGCTGTCGGTCATTAAAGCGTCGGTCCAGCAATAATGGAGTTTAATATCCGAAACAGTGTCCCATTTATCTGGCGTTCCAATGAGCCCCCCCCTCAGCCAGAGGGTTTGGGGGTGGAATGCATTTATACTCGCAATGATAACGACCACCTTCGAAATGCATATTAATAACAATCGTAATGCGAGGACGAGTAGCATGCAAAGCGTATAGTCCTCCTCCTGTTCTTCCTTTTCCTCCTCCTCATCCTCATAGAAATAGATGAAAGTGCCAACGAATGTCCAATATAAATGCCATTGAATAGAAAAGCCAACGGGGGAAAAATTGCAATTATGTATCTCTGGAAGCGCAGATAGAGACGAAGCAATTATATTTCGTTAAACGGTCCGTCGGCCCATGGCGAACGACACTCCCGCTCTCCTCAACCTCCTCCTCCCAATCACAACTGCCCATAAAAACGCTAATCGCCATTAGCAACGGTATATGACAGAGACTGCAGGCCCACGGAGGCTCCGTACACGAGGCGTTCCATTCCTTGTTGGAACGACGATGTTCCATCTATAGAACGTGGGGCTCGTGCAACGGAGCGCGGGCTTCCAATTCGAATGGAATACGAGTTCCATTTGGAACATCGAACTCGAATTCCAATGGAATACGAGTTCCAGATGGAACGCTTGCTTCGAATGGAACGAGCGTTCTGTATGGAAATGAGGACCCAGAATAATGTGATGGCTAGAAATGGCTCTGAATGGAACGAATACTCTCTCTAAATGGAATAAGGGCTCAGAATGCAATTGGTGATTCTCAATGGAATGAGAACCCGGAATGGAAGGAGGGTCTCAAATGGAATGATGGCCCTGAATGGAATGTAGGTTCTTTGTTGGAATGATGACCCAGCATGGAATGAGGGCCCAGAATGGAAGTAAGGCCCTGAATGGAATGATGGCTATAAATGGAATAATGGCCCAGAACATGATATGGGTCCAGAATGGAAGGAGGGTTTTAAATGGAATGTTGGCTCTGAATGGAATTGACACTCTCTCTAAATGTAATGGGGCTTAGAATGCAGTTGGTGATTCTCAATGGAATGAGAACCCGGAATGGAAGGAGGGCCTTAAATGGAGTGATGACCCAGAATGAAATTAGGGCCCAGCATGGAATGAGGGTCCAGAATGGAAGGCGGGCCCTAAAATGGAATGATGGCTCTGAATGGAACGAGAATTACAATGGGAACGATGTCTTCGGTTGGAACTAAAGTTTCGAATGGAACAACACTTCGTTCGAAATGGAACACAGTGATTTGGAAGGCGGTTGTTTTGTGTTCTATATAGAAAAGTGTCGCGTGCGTTTCACACGAGGGGTTTTGATTTGGGACAAAACGAGATAAGAAGAAGGAGACGAAGAAAAGGGTTTATCAAAGGCAATTAAGAGTGCTTTTAACGGCTTTTTTGACGACTTTGGCCGCCGGACAAAAAGCCGCTTCAAACGGCCCCAAAAATCGAGGCTTTTTCCCGGAGTCCGAGAAATATACAAAAGGATTCTCAAAATGAGCTTCACCAATTAAAACTTTCGTCCGCGTTTAATAGTGAACGACGTGCAGAGATAAGAAACACAACGTCATGTAAACACGAATTCAAATTATCTTCTTGGAATCAGAAGTTTGTCTGCATTGCTGTGAGGAATTCTTCAAGATGGCCGCATTTTTGGATTCCAGACTCCTTCGATAACACTAATCTGTTATTGTTTTTCAAAATGGCGTTTTTCTGTTTTCCTTATCTGTTGCTTCTGTGGAGTGGCCTCTCTCTCTTCTATTTATTAATAAAGGCCTTCTGGTTGCTTGTTTTTATTTTACCCCCATTGATGTTCAAAATAACGTTCTTTTTACCCTTATCTATGGCTGTTCGAAATCACTGCGTTCTGTTTTCATAATGAAGTTCTATGTCGCTTTCTTTTTACCTCTGTCATATTCTAAATCATCACGAGTATCGTTCACTTTAACCTTTCATTATGAGAGTATGGACTCAAGATCCTTCCATAAAGCCTCCTGATTTACCGGTTTGACACGTCATAAGTACTCATTCCAAAAAGGAACACACGAATCAGAACAAAAAAAATCCATTTAGGAATAAAGTAAATAGAACGCGTTTAAGAACAAAACATTCCATTAAGAATTTAAAGGAACGCGCAAACCCTCTTCCTTCTTTAGAATGTTCCATTCTTTCGAAGTGCCCTGTTCTTTTTCATTCTTCTAATTGTTATCTTTCGTGAACAGGGGAAACATAGCGTGTTAACACGTGATGTGAGGAGTCACAAGAAGCTCCTCCTTACGACACACACACACGTCAGCCTTCTTTTCATAAAATCTGTTATTAGAAGACCACTTCCAAAAAAGTGGAAGTCGAAGATTTCTACTTCTATGAGATTACCCAAGACACTCGTGTGGAAACAATTATATATTGGGCACAAAGAGAACATGTCCAGTTCCTGATTCGTCGTCATCAGTAGAAACGAAGGTTCTGCAGTCTTCGTATTATGTTGTGATCCTGTGATGTATGGATTTTCCTCGTTGACCATCGTTTTCCACTCTGCTTGTTAATCGTCGTTCTGTTTGTTTTATTGACTGGGGTGTCGGAGTACTTAAGGTTACCGCCATCACTCCACGGGTGGACAAAGGGAGCGACTCCCCAGGGGGCGCACCTTTATGGCTCATATGGGGGGCATATTGTTTTATTTCTGGAATAACGTCATCTTATAGAACAATTCGGAAATCTGTATACTGTTCCACACACGCGTAGAACCCTCCTTTCATGTAACGCTCATCGTTCTGGAATTCCATGTTCCTAGAACTCGCACTAGTTCTAAATTTCGTATTCTAGAACGCCCAGCTTTTCAGAATTTCAGATTATCTCAACTAAATAACCTTTTGGAATTCCAAATTAGAATTCGGTGTTCTGAATTTTCCAAATTGAAATTCTACGTTCTGGAAGGGACATGTTCCTAGAACTCACACTGATTCCAAATTCCGCATTCTAGAACGCCCAGCTTTTCAGAATTCCCAACTATCTCAACTAACAGCGTTTTGGAATTCACAATTACAATTCGGTGTTCTGAATTTTTTAAATTGGAATTTACGTTCTGGAACGGACATGTTCCTAGAACTCACACTGGTTCCAAAGTTCGCATTCCAAAACGCCCAACTTTTCAGAATTCCAAATTATCTCAACCAACAGCGTTTTGGAATTCCCAAATTAGAATTCGGTGTTCCGAATTTTCCAAATTGGAATTCTTCGTTCTGGAACGGGATTTTCCAAATGTTCTTAGAATGCTGGTTGCTGGAAATGCTGCATTCAGTAGAAAGTTTTACATTCTTAGGGTTTTTAAAGAATTTTGGAAGCACTTTTCTCAATGAAATATATACTGTTCTGTGAATTGGGGACCCTTGACTACACATTAGTCGAAAAAATGGAACTCCACAAGGGGCGTGGTTTCAACTTTTCATCTAACCCAAACTACCCTCTCATTGGATGACTGTAGTGGTTATTTGGGTAATATGGCCAAAGTTCCTCCCATTAGTCCATGACAGCTGCTACGATCAACATATCTACATGTCCCATCTTTTACAATTTTGCATATTTTTTTTTTATTAAAAACGGCTATTTTTTTGCTTCTATTTTCTCATCTTGAAACTGGATCATCTTCTATTTGGAACGGTTGTCCCTTTTAACCGAACTACAAAAGCAGGACGAGGGGAAAACGAGGACAATGAGGAAGAGGACCCTCGATCTGGATTTTGGACAATGACAGTGACGTGCCCATGTGACTAATGCAGCGCACAAAAAAAGCAGATAAACATCTGAAACATTGCCCGTTTTGTTCAAATCAAATTACACAAATTTTAGAATGAAAAAAAAAAAAAATTCGAAACTTACAAAAATGGAATACAAACAGCCCCCATGTGACCCTGTGTGTGTGGGACACAACTGCAGCTGTCACACGGTGGCACTGCACAAATAGTCATTTAAATTCCATGGATTTCTTGTTCTGTTCCATATGTTCTTAAAAGGAATTCTTTGTTCTGTTCCATTTGTTGCAAATAGAATGTTTAGTTCTGTTCCTTTCGTTACAAATAATGTTTAGTTCTGTTCCATATGTTCTTAAAAGGAATTTCTTCTGCTCCATTTGTTACAAATGGAATATTTGGTATTGTTCCATTTGTTGCAAATGGAATGTTTAGTTCTGTTCCATTCTTTACAAATAATCTTTAATTCTGTCCCAATTTGTTACAAATAGAATGTTGTTCTGTTCCGTTTATTAACAAATGAAATTATTAGTTATGCTTGGAATTCTTTGTTCAGTTTTGTTTTGTCACAAATAGAATGCTTATAGTTCTAGTTGTTATAAATAGAATTCTTCGTTCTGTTTGTCATAAATAGAATGTTTAGTTTATAATCAAATAGAATTCCTAGTTCTATTTGTTACAAATGGAATTCTCAGTTCCTTCCATACGTATGCGTATACACTATAGCGTTCGAAAACACTGAAAGAACACAGAAAAAAGAACAAAGCGTTCTGATTTATCCCTCGTTCTGGAAATTCCAAGTTCTAAAGTGTGTTCGAATACTTGTAATTTGGATTTGGTTAATAAGCACTTGGCATACACAAGTTAAACCGACATGAAAGAACCTTAAAATACGAGTATAAACAAGCAGCAGCAAGTTGAACCGCGTAATGGCGGAACCGCCATCGATTTGGACGTTCTAAAATAAAGAGTTTTCGCCCAAAATGGCCGATGATTCGCACCTGCTGTTCTTAAGTTTTGCATTACGACTTAGGTTAACCGCTCAACTGCCATTTTAGACGTTCGAAAAACTTGTTTATGCAAAATTTCGGTGTGAAAACTTTGTTCATTTTTAGTTACAGCTGTCTCGTATATTTTAAGGAGGTCTCTAATAGAAAACCCATCAACAAAACCTGCTGAGAAACCTAACCTGTTTCGCTTAACGCGGTTTACTTTATTCACATTTTATATGACAAAATACAATTTTAACGACTTTTGTGTTCCCAAATTTAAGTCATTCTTAAAATAATTTGCATAACTTATACGTAACATGCTTCCAAAAACATCCCCGTTTCGCTTAACGCTGCTATTGAGAAAATGCTCCAAAACGCTGTTTCGCTTAACGCTGCTATTGGGGAAATGCTCCACAATGCTGTTTCGCTTAACGCTGTTATTGGAGGAAATGCTCCAAAATGCTCTGTTTCGCTTAACGCTGTTATTTGGGGAAATGCTCCAAAATGCTCTGTTTCGCTTAACGCTGCTATTGAGAAAATGCTCCAAAACGCTGTTTCGCTTAACGCTGCTATTGGAGGAAATATGCTCCAAACTGCTCTGTTTCGCTTAACGCTGCTATTGGGAAAATGTTCCAAAATGCTCTGTTTCACTTAACGCTGCTATTGGGGAAATGCTCCAAAATGCTGTTTCGCTTAACGCTGTTATTAGGAAAATGCTCCAAAATGTTATGTTTCGCTTAACGCTGTTATTAGGAAAATGCTCTAAAATGTTATGTTTCACTTAACGCTGTTGCGCTTTACGCTGCAATTGGGAAAATGCTCCAAAATGCTGTTTCGCTTAACGCTGTTTCACTTTACGCTGCACATTACTGTCCCATTTACATCCATTACCACAATCATCGTTATTTACCTAGAAACACAGCAAAGTAAACTGGATTTACAATTAAACGAACCCACATGAAAGTTCCAAAAACGTTTCGCTATAACGCTGTCATCGACCTCACAATTCCCACCTACTACAACATGATAGCCGCTAATCTTATTAAAGCTCTTTCGGATTCGTATATTAAATTGCCGAAACCTCGTGAGGAGTAAGTAGGCACCCCTCCTACTCCCTCCCCCACCTCGGACCCCCTTAGGAACCCCTTGGACCCCTCACCTCCTCAAAAACATTCCCAATGTCAGTGTACATTAGGCTAACCGCGCTATGATGGACTCAGTCTCAATAACAGTGTAAATAAAGCATTTGCGCTCATTTTCCTGCCATTAGCAAATGGGGGGTGCTCACTCCCCCCACCCCTCCTTTTCCTGCACCTAAACCCACATTTTCAATGGCTAAAGATATACGTTTACCCTTCCATTTTTCCAATACTTCTCCCCATCATCATCATCATCAACATCCAATATTTCTCTCTTCATTTCCTGTTTCTACTCATCTTTATCCTTGCCTTATTTTCTACTTCTTTCCCACTAAAAACGGTTTTGAACGAGCTAAAAAGAGGGATTTCCCCTTGGTGCACGTGACCGGTCACGTGCATCGGGTTTAGGTGCCACGTTCGAAATGGACAGTTCGAATGGGGGAGGGGGAAAAGAATGACTGCGTGCGTTCTTCCTCTCCCACTATTTCGAACAAATACTTCTCTATAAAGAACATTAAATGGTGTTCCAAAGTTGAAATTCGTTCCAAATGAAGCTTTTCTTTCCCACTATTTCGAACATATACTTTTCTATAAAGAACGTTAAATGGTGTTCCAAAGTTAAAATTCGTTCCAAATGAGGCTTCTTTTCTTTCCCACTATTTCGAACGTTTTTAAACGTTCGAAATAGGCGAAAGGTTTGTTTGGGGGAAAATGGAATGACTGCGTATTTTTTTCTTATCACTATATTTAGAACTTTCTCTATAGAACATAAAATGGTGTTCGAAATTCAAAATACGTTCCAAATGAGGGCCCCAAAAAGTTGTTCGGTCAACCAAACATGATAAGCGTGTGATCTGCATAACAAATTGATTTACGAAATCAATTTCTTGGATTTTTTGTGTGGTATTTTTGTGTTTTTATGATATTTTATTAAAGTTCATTGAACCATAAACGTGTGACAGACATTAAACTAACCTCCGTTAACTTTTAACTGACATTTTGAAAGAAGGGGGGAAAAAGTATTTTCTAGAATCCAAATCACACGAGTTTTTCCACCAATTTCAAAAATGTAAAATCTCGTTTTTCACGTTACTGAAAAGTAAGAATAACAATGGATGAAAAATACTTTATTCCAATCATGTCCATATCCACAATTCTCGAGTTAAGTAACTTTTTAATGTCAATCAAAAAGTTTTGAAATTTCCATTTTTTTGGCTTTTGGATATCTACCAATTATTTGTTATTTCAAGGGGTCAAAACCTTAAAATCTCGTTTTCAGCTATTTTTTTTATGGCTGTTGTTGTTCTTTGTTATTTGATTGGACAGGTAAATTTTCGAATGAAATTGATAGTCATTCGTAATGACAAGTTAAGCTCAAATGATTTGCACGAATTTCATTTGAAAAGTTGAAAACATTTTTAAGTCCTGTTTAAGCCTCGGGGTGAAAACCTCCAAATTACCACATCTTTTTAAAAATGAAAAACTTCTTTTTTTGTTTTTTGACCGACGTCATCTTCGTTTCGAATGTTTGTGTTTATTGACAAGTTCTGGCAACCATGTTTGTTGGTAAAATCCAGATTCTGAAATACTCCAATATTTCCTAAGACATAACAGGACTATAGAACTCTTCGTTCCATTTCGAAATGAAACGTGCAAAACGTTCTATTTCTAAAATGGACCCCCATGTTCTTTTTTTCCTCCAAGGGAATCTTCGTTCTATTTCGAATGGAACGTGCAAAACGTTCTTATTTCTAAAAATGGACCCCCGTGTTCTTTTCTTTTCTCCAATGGAATCTCCGTTCTGATTTTTTTTTTCGGAACGCTGGGTCCACAGAGAAGTTTTCCAAATGTGCCTTAAACCAAAGGGCCCTGTGAGCAAGCAAGCACCTGATGCACGCACTAATTTCCATCGCCATTTTTGGTGGCTTGACCCCTGCAATGGCGGCTCTGTCGTCTAATTCCAGTCACGTGATGTTTCACGCTGGCTTTTTATGACTGATAATGATGTAATTATTAGTAGTTAAGTTAGCAGACTGTGAAGAAGAGAAAAAGGTTTCTCATCAGGATTTAGCCTAATTACAGCAGACGTGCCGAGGCCTCTTTTTTTGAATTAAGGGTATCGAAAGGTGCTTCTGTCTGCTCCACTTTTGATGCTTCGATTGTTGCCACTGTGCTGCCCCTAGGGGACAACCCGCGTCTCGGGCGGCCATCTTTCTATTCAAAACTTTAGAGTGAATAAATCTTATCGTAAACTCCCCTTTTGGTTTTTTTTGTGTGGAGAAAATATGGGTGGGAGTGGCATTCCTAGGTTACTAACATCGTCCACATTTGTTTTATGGTTGATTACTAGTAGCCACCGTTTTGAACGTTTTGGAATTTGAGTGGTACAATGTCCCTATCAATGGTCATACGTAACTATATTCACTTGGGGCTCAAACTTAATTATTCTGTTTTAACACCATTCCTGGTTTATGTGATTCACCTTATAGGATGACCATTGAAAAATTTGATATGGTCCATACACATAAGTCCAAACATACAGTTTTTTCCATCCTGATTGGGTAAAAAAAAGAATAAAGTCAATGTGTTCCATTTAAGCCCATTCAAATAAAGAACATAAGGCGTCATGTTCCATTAAAAAAAGAACAATGCACACTCCTTCCATTTCAGTAAAAAGAAAGTCACACTTAAGAACAAATGGAATACAGGTATTTAGTTTTATTTGAGGAGAAAGAACATCCGACTCGTTGCATTTGATAAAAACGAACATTAACTCGTTCCATTTGATAAAAAGAAACATCCAACTCGTTTTATTTGAGTAGAAAGAACATCCAAACCGTTGCATTTGATAAAAACGAATATCCAACTCGTTCATTTGTAAAAAAGAGCAAACTTAAGAAGTTCTGTTTGAGAAAGTAACTAAAAACAACCAATAGGCATCGTTGCTTGTGTTTGTTGTTTTTAAGTGTAAAATGTGCCATATGGTAAATTGAGATAAAAACTTGGTAAAAACGTAGTTTTTTTCTGCATTTCCCTTTCAAATTTTCACCAACATAATATTTTTCATTTCTGCTAAGATTACATAAAAAAGTGCTTATCATGTACAAGTAGGATGATATTTGGATAATTGTGACGTATGCTCGCCATCTTGACATGTTCTACCCTTTGGGGCGCTGCAATTATTTTAATTAGCTTTTCAAAAATACCTAGGGTGACCCTGGTTGACCCCCCCGGACGTTCGAAACAAAGGTTCTAGCATCACGTGATATTGAAAAAAAGGCGCTCGTTCCAAAAACAGGGAGCAGCAAAATTTCAAAAATTTAACTTTTAAAAATTAAGATTTTTGGAGTTTTTTATATTTACCAATTGTAGTACTTTTAACACTTGAATATACTTTTTTATATCGAGATTTGTCCATAAAATTCATGGAGTGATTACTCTTGGTACTCTCATGTCAGCCTGAAGATAATTGAGCCGCTGTATTTTTTTTTTTTTTTGCTACTCTAAACATTGGCCACCTGGGGAGCGTTCACTTTTCAAATTTCTCCTCGTAAATTTATTTTGACGGTTTATGTTCGGACCCCCTTCGTTTTTTTCTAAAAAAACTTATTTCTCAATATGAACGGTGTCATTTCGTTCCTTTTATCGAATTAATGGCGGCAACGTTGTTCTTTAAGGATAGCCCGCAACTTTTGTTCTTTTTCTCAAATGGAACGCGATATTTTTGTTCTTTTTCTCAAATGGAACGCAATACATTTGCTTTATTTCTCAAATGGAACGCGATACTTTTTTTTCTTAAATGGAACGCGACTAATGTTCTTTTTCTCAAATGGAACACGATACTTGTTCTTTTCTCAAATGGAACGCGACTAATGTTCTTTTTCTCAAATGGAACGCGACTTTAGTTCTGCTTTACATTGTTCTCACTAGAAACGTTCTTTTTTAGGTGACTTTGCCAAATAGAACGCCATAATGTCATCCTGTTCTCAAATAGATTGCCATATCTTCATTTTTTTGTCAAAAACAATACGCAATTTTCATTTATCAGCAAAGCTAATTCACATTTTCCACTTAGAAACAACTCTGAAAATAGAGTGCGTCTTAGAATCGCGGTTGTTATGTACAGTTAAGTCGATTATCGCCAGATACATGTATCCAGCTACTTAAAAACATCGTTGTCTCCAACTTCTGGATACGTGGGACCAAAAAACTTAATTACATTACTTCTAAAACTTCCATAAAATTGCTTGTAAATTAGTTTCATGTCTAAATGGGTTAAATGGTAGCCTCTTATTAGTCCATGTTATCATTATTTTAAACGTAACACAGTCCCTTTAACAAACAACCCGTTAAACCCCTCTTTTTAAAAACGGCAGTTAATTAAAGCAGGCAGGAATAACAAAAGAAAAAAAGGTTAATAAACATTTTATCTAAATATATCTTTAGAATAAGATAAAAAAAACTTAAACAATGATTTATATTTGGTGCTCATGATTGTAAAAAGGTATAAAGTATTCCAGTAGGCTTTCGCCTCTTGGGTATTAACTAAAACAGGTTAAGATGATTTGTTGTTTTCGTTCAGAAAATGAAAATTACGAGTTATAAAAAAAACAAAAACTTTTAAAAAACTTCAAAGAAAAAAAAAGTGCTGAGGTCTTAAAAAAAGTGCCTTAAGCTAATCGGGTTGCTCAGATCGCCTTCAGCTAATTGGCTCTTATTAAAAGCTCTTTTTGATACAACCTTATTTTTCGTTTAAAATTCCTGAGCAGACAGACAATAATAATAATAGTAATAACAATAAAGATAAAGAGTAAACGATTTTCGGGGGGGTTTTCGTGGGTTTGCCCCCAAGATAACATGCAGTAGCTCCTCGCGGCACCCTGTAATTTAGGCCCACTTTTCATATCCCCAAAACGAAACAAACTGTCATTCAAAAATTTTCATCAAAACTATTTCGAATACGTAAAAAAACTGGCCAAAATTTGGAGGTTTCGAAAGTTTAACAATTCAAATTTTGAGAAGAGGGCAAAGGTGACTAAGGGCATGCATTTGCAAAAAAAAAAGTGGGAAAAAATAGACACCTTGTAGCTTTATAGTCCTAAAAACGTTCTTTTTCCTTTTAAAAATTCGAATTTGTAATTCGACAGTCCTAAAAACGTTCTTTCCCCTCTAGAAATTCGAATCTGCAATTCTATAGTTCTAAAAGCGTTCTTTCTTTTCCTAAAAATTCGAATCTGTATTCTATAATCCTAAAAATGTTATTTTTGGAAAAAGTTCGAATCTTGTACTCATAATCGAACAATTGGAATTTGAATTTTTTTTGGAATGTTCAATAAGAATATTCTATAGAATTTCTTCGGTTCTTTGCTGTGTTCCATCCTAAAAAGAACGTTTCATTTCGGAAAATCATATATTCAAGACAGGAAAAAAACGTGTCATTTTTAGAGTTACACTGTATTATCGTCTAAATACTGCATGCCTTCAAATTGGTAAAATATGTTAAAAAATAAACTAAAAATAATAAAGGGAAAAAAACAGCGTTTGGCATACCTACATAATAATAGTAGTATGAAGTAATAAGCGTGAGAAGAAACGTTTGTAATCCCCCAACATATTTTTCTTGTTGTTTCACGTAATAATTCCTTCGAAATTGGTACATACTTTAAAAGCTGTCTTTACCAGAATCTGTTATTTAGCAAACCTGCGTTTGTTACCTTATCATCTTCTTTTGACCCCGAGGGATCTCGCGATAGCTTGGTGTTTTCTGAGAACCTTTTTTTTGCAACTTTTTTTTCACATTTTTTCCCCCATGAAACTGCCCTTTTGTTTCAATATGCATTCGATTTCCACTTAATGAAAGATCCCACATTAATACCACCATCACTACCATTGTTCACAACACAACGTCTTAACACAGTGGAATTCGAATGCTTTGAAAAAGAAAGTTTTTATGGAACACGTTGTTCGAATTATATGAAAAGAACTTATTTCCTGAACACGATAATGGAATTTTGTGAAAAAGAACGCTTCTGCATGTGGAATACGTCTTTCGAACATGGAATTAGCTCTATGAATTCTATTTATTGTAGAATGATAAATATTCCAAATTCCATTATTCCATTTTTCAAAAAATGAAACTGGACTTGTTTGGAACGTCGTCCTGCACATGACAGAATTCTGTATTAGATCACGAGGTAACGTCATGGACCACTGGCAGTGAAAACTTTTACAGTTTTCACACTTTTAGACACTTTATTAGTCTGAATGTGAGTAAAAACGTGCCGCCATCTTGAGCATCATGTTCGGCACCACATGTGACATGAAAACATTTCACTAGAAACGCATTTTCCCCCAAAACTCATAAAATCGAAATCTAAACGTAAACTAAGTGTATAATCTAAAGAAAGTTATTTGACCCCTTCCTGCTTTTTTTCATAAAAAAAGCACAAATTGCACAAAAAAACTTCAACGTGGGAGGGTGGATAAACCGTGGATTAGTACCCTTGATCCAGATATTTTGAAAACACATCAATTTTAGACTAATTTTTTGAAATTGTTCTTTGGAAGTGGTCACTCCTGAAGAAAAGGTGCCCCTCGGGGTGGTCCCAAAGGCTGATGTTTTCCACACCATTCTTTTGGGCTAAAAGCGAAAAAAGTCGAGAAAGTGGGGCATCTGGTTTAATTCTACTTTGACTTTTAGTGTCCAAAAACTAGCAAAAAAACAAGGAATGATAAAAAAACACGTTTTAAAACCCAAACAAATGTTACGGAGTCAACGAGGTCCCATGTTTACATTAACAGAAGATATATATTCGTCTGAACGACCCGGCCTCCACTTTTAAGAATAAATGGCACCAAGATGGCGGCGATTATACGACCATTCGAGGAATTTCAAAATGTCAACCATGTTCTTCTAGAATATAAGTTGAAAGGTTAACTCCATGGGAAAGTTACATTTGAAAGTAAATTAAAACAATGTTGTCAACATAATTTGTAGGTCCAAAAGAAGGGATTGAACATCTTCAACAAAACAACATTTAAAATTTAGAATGTATCGATCAAGCGTTCGAAAGAGTGAAATGGAACTTTAGAACGCTCGTTAGAAAAAGAACATGTTCCAAATATCGTTTTTAGATTCAAACAAAAGAACGTTCACTTCATTTGAAATTTAGAATTTATCAATCAAGCGTTCGAAAGAGTGAAATGGAACTTTAGAACCCTCGATTAGAAAAAAGAACATGTTCCAAATATCGTTCTTGGATTCCTATTTTCGAAGCACAGTTCCAATTCTAAAAGTGTTTTGGAAGGAAAACGTGGCCTGATTTTTGCATTCAAAAGCTCCTTGTATAAATAGGTAAAAGGGCAGTTTTCCGAACACAAGTCGGGTACGATTCCCTCGGGGTCTCCGTCCGAGGGTCATGACGGGGGCTGAAATCGAATTAGGTTGGTAAGGGCGTGACGGGTAATAGTGTGACCCCGACCAATGAGGAGCCTCCGTCCGCCATCTTGGATCGGCTAAGGTCAGCGAATGCAAGATGGTCATCAATCTTGTTTAATTGTTTGCCGGAGAAACGGCAGCAAGCCCTTAATGCCATTACGTACGCAATCAATTTAACCAATTAGTGTCAATTAAGAGCCGCGTTCCAAAACGGTGCATTGTGGGCCGTTCGAAATAGGACGAGGGCCTTCCACCTGATGACCATCCACAACCGAGCTGGAGCTGTCTCCATACACGAATTAACTGAAAATCTCATTAGGACAAAATATTCTAACCATTATGATACACACTAAAAAAAGAACATCTAAAACGTAGTTCGAACGAAGTTATCATGTTCTAAAAGAACAAATCACGCAATTCTACGAATGAACGTTCTAAAAGAACAACTAAACATTAAAGAGGGTTATCGATCGTGCTCTAAACTACCATCGAAACACCCAAAATCTCTACCATGTTGTTAAAAAAAGAACTCCACATCATAAAAACTTCACACAGTTCTAAAAGAACAACAAATCACGCAATTCTACAAATGGACGTTCTAAAAGAACATCAAAACGTAGTTCGAAACAAGTCATTATGTTCTAAAGTACCATCAAAACACCCTAAATCTTTACCATGTTGTTAAAAAAAAACTCCACGTTTTAAAAACTTCACACAGTTCTAAAAGAACAACTGAACACGTTTATAGAGGCTTGTCATGTTCTAAACTACCATCTAAACAATATAAATCCAATTACCATGTTGTTAGAAGAACAACTACACATTTTACAAACTTCCCACCGTTCTATAAGAACAACTAGACTCGTTTATAGAGGCTTATCATGTTCTAAACTACCATATCTTTACCATGTTGTTAGAAGAAGAACTACAGATCTTAAAAACTTCACACAGTTCTAAAAGAACAACTAGACACGTTTATAGAGGGTTATCATGTTCTAAAAGTGCATCCAAAACACCCAAAATCTTTACCATGTTGTTAAAAGAAGAACATCTTAAAAACGTTTCATTAGTTCCAAGCAGTGTATTTTTAAACAGTTATCACGATGACTGACGAGTGTGGGACCTGTTGGTTAGTCATTCTTGGAACATACAATTTTCGTAAACTACTTGAGACCTCATAAGCCCTGTTGCATCATCCACTTAGAGTAAACGAGCTCTTGACGGATTCATAAAATGAGTAAAATCGATATTCGAAAAACATTAATAATAAGGAAAATTTAGAAACGTAATTTTTGTATAATTTTGTCCTCGGGAGGAAAAGACTGAACCCGTATCTAAATAGGTAATTAAAATCCTTAAGACGATGCAAGTTTTCTTCCTTTTTTCCCTTTTCATCTAGTTGAATAGAAGCGCTTCTTCCAAAGATCCGATTTGAAGGTTTCCGATTACCACACGACACTTTTGTTTCATATCTGCCTCATTAAGGAGGAGATGCAAAAATTAAAAATTACGTACATTTTTTAAAAAATTCTTAAGTCCTTTTTCGAACGCTGCGGCGTGCGTTCAACAAAAATCACGTGACAGCATTCTTTAGTTCGATAAACGGCTTAAGAAGAACAACGCACGCGCCTTTTGTCCCGAAAATTCATCCGCGTTCGAAAGTACGGCGTCTTCGAGGGGCCCAAAGGAATCACCGAAAAGCACTTGAGTCGGAGAAAATCCCCTTTTGCAAGAAACAAAAGAGAGGCAAAAGCCCTTTGCAAAAGGCTCTTAATCCTACCGTGGGAGATGGGCTGTGTGTACACGTAAGAAAGCGAAAAACAAGTCGAAATAAGAATGATTACATTTCGTTTTTGGAAAAAATTATGGATTTACTAATTTCATGTACTCTAAGATAGACAAATAGAGAAAAATTACCATATATGGATGTTGGGAAGAAGGTAAGGACTCCAATTTTAGGAAAAATAAATATTTCAATTTTGGAAAAAATAAAGATTTCAATTTTGGGAAAAATAAATATTTCAACTTTTGGAAAAATAAATATTTCAATTTTGCGACAAAATAAAGATTTTAATTTTGGGTAAAATAAAAATTTCACTTTTGGGACAAAATAAAGATTTTCAATTTTGGGAAAAATACAAATTTTAATTTTGGGGAAAATAAAGAATTCAATTTTGGGAAAAATAAAGATTTCAATTTAGGGAAAAATAAAATATTTCAATTTTGAGAAAAATAAAGATTTCAATTTTGGCAAAAATACAAATTTCAATTTTGGGGAAAATAAAGATTTCAATTTTGGGAACAATAAAGATTTCAAGTTTGGGAAAAAATAAAAATTTCAATTTTAGGAAAAATAAAGATTTCAATTTTGGGTAAAATAAAAATTTCACTTTTGGGACAAAATAAAGATTTTCAATTTTGGGAAAAATAAAGAATTCAATTTTGGGAAAAATAAAGATTTCAATTTTGGGAACAATAAAGATTTCAAGTTTGGGAAAAAATAAAAATTTCAATTTTAGGAAAAA